>CM076583.1:695007604-695140280 GCA_034641835.2 Pinus albicaulis | reverse complement strand
TTTTTTTATAGTTTAGTTATGTGCTTCTATTGGTCACAACTGTTCAATTCTACTTTTGAATTTCGCCCATTATGATATTTGCGAATTTCGTCAATTATAATATGTTGTGGAATAGCGTTCCTATTCTTCCTATTACTCTTATGGGTATAGTTTTATTGTTTTCTTCCACCAATGTTTGGGGCTTATGTAACTTACCTATACATATCACCATCTCTATTATATGGTCGTATTACTCCTATGCATGTTCGTCTATGCATGATGTGACTTACCCACATATATACTACCATATCTATATTGTTCTTACACCTATCAATTTATTCGTTATGGTTTTTGCACAACATTTTAGGCTCATCATACATACGTTTTTGAGTTAGATGGTATCCTCGTATGGTTTAGATATGGTCTTGGTATAGTTTATGTCTTGGTATAACTCCAAGAATTACAACACTATGGTCGAATTTCGACTTCTTCCACGTACTGAGGTTTTATTCCTAATTCAATTCTGATTGTCGTTTATATGAATTTATGATACTTACGTGGCCAGGGTTTCGAATATACAATGTGTGTTCCCAGATCATCGATGCTATCTCTCGTACATGTTATTTATGATGAGTTTCTTGTAAAGCTAGGAACATTAACTTCAATGTACTCGCACTGCGTCGTTGGCAAAGTCGGTTTAATGTATTTTGGCAATTACACATTGTGTCACGTCTCCACGTCACTACACTCGATGGTTCTCTATTGATTTTCAACTTTATTGGCTTTCATTTCGTCCACGCTCAAAGTTGTAGGTATCTACGTTGGCGTTATGAGATGCCACGCCAGCCTGCTCTTGAACCTTCGCAGACCATACGACATGATCCGAGGTACTGTGAGATCAATTTCATAGATTTTCAATTAAGTGTTGGACGGCTAGGTCTTAAATGCCAATCCCGCCAATCGATCCATGTACACGCCATAGATCTGAGGCCACTTGGACGGTGGAGATTTTGCCTATCCAATTATGGTTTCGTGTGTTTTTGTTTGGAGTCATTTGTATAAATTTCTATTTCATTTTCGAGTTTTTTCTTTCTCTCCTCATTTGTTTGATCGCCTCTCGGCGTCGAGACTCTACTTGTTGAAAGAATGAAGCGTCGGCTCTCCCAGGCTGCGAGCTTATCCATCACGCCATCGTTTTATATTCAGGTATGGAAGTCTGAACACTTTACCCTTTTAACCGTGAGGCTTACACTCTGGATATATATTTTTTCTAATTAGAAATACGCTCTGTGGACATTGTTCGAGCTGAGTTTAAATGCAATAATTTCTTTCTACAGTATCATTTACTGTCGAGAACTAGTTGTGTTAATATATATATATATATATATTTTTGTTAGTTGTACAAATCTCTCGTGGAGATTATTCTATTCGAGTATGTTGATTTTTGTTTCCTATTAACGATGAGTCACACTAGTATCCCATCGTTTCTTGATAGGAACATACTCCTCTTCATCATTCTTGACTTTATGGAAGTCTTTCGTTACATTCGCAAAATTGCCTGGCTCGAGTGAACAATCACTACCTCCGGTAAGCCTTCGACTCATTGGCACAAAATTATTCCTACATTTTATTTTCATTTTGGTGAACGTTTTTACAATACCCATGTATTTTTTTTTTTGCAGGTCGTATTTGATGACAATGTCTTCCATTCCCCAGGTAACCCGAGTTCTTGTGTTCCATTCGCATACACTATGTTTTGTGTGTCTTCATATCATCTTGTTGAAACGATGCCTCACGTTGTCTCATTTTATTGTAGGTAGGTTCGGATATCATCGAGGGTTTTCTTCAATAGTATTTGGTGGATATGAAATTCACTCGTCTTGACGTCATTATAATCTGGAATTTCAGGTCCGTATCGAAGCGTCATTGGTCGAAGTGTGTCCGGCTCCATTCTTGTTATTATATAGAATTCGTTCAAGCAATTCAAGATATTAATTTCATAACAAAAGTTTTTCTTCTGTAATAATAACTTAGGCAAGAGACTGGGACTGTTGACAATTTTTCCCTCAGACTAAGAAATTTCTTGAATAATTAAATTCTGGAATGTAATTATGGAACTATGAAATACTGTTTCCCAAAGTGGCTTCAGAATTTGATATATATATATCTATAGAATGTGTTTATTCTTTGTCTATGTTATTATTGACAACTCAATAATATTTTCTAATAATTTCCAGATTATGATTTGATGTAATACTCCTGTTAATATTTTTCCTGTCAGTAATGGTCTTCTTAAATTTAATTGAAGAAAGTAATAAGTTCGCTAGCCTTATTTTTACTTTCTGTTCCTCCTCATTATAATAGCATAATTGGCTATAAGTATCTTTGTTGAAAGAGTTTTCAAGTCTGCAATCTTTCAATGAATGAGAATTTTCCATTTCCACAAAGTCTGTAATTTCAAGTGTATTTTAAGAGTCCAATAGTGGACCCTCTTTATACTCAGTTTGGGGTTCCAGTGTACTAGTCGCTTATAATTTTTTCTGCAACTATATACTTATAATTTTTCTTAGCATAACCTTTTCAGTCTATTTAGTTTTAGCTATTCTCCTGCACATTATATAGATCTGATGGGGAAAGTATTTGTTATCTTTCCCAGCTTGTATAATCTGCATGCATTTTATAGAGGTTCACATGCATTGTTGTAATTGTCAGAAATTATTGAGTTTTGACCCTTACTTTGGGAAGAATATTAACACCAGTTTTATATATATACAATCCTCACACCATATTTGTTTGCATGCTTAGTAAACATGTTTAGTCCGGTTTCTTTACTATTTAATTATATATATACATATATGTATATGTAGCACTAGAATTTATAGTACTAAATATATACTCTTCCATTCTGTCCTTATTATAGAAGGAAATCTATAAATAGGCATGCACTGTTGTTTAGTAAATTAATCTGTCTGTACCTCACTTAGTTAATTCCACAATGCATAGCTCTACCCTGCATATACTTAATTCCTCCTACACACGTATTTTTGGGTTTCCCTAATATTCGTTGAACTAATTCTATTTATAGCAGAAACAGATTAAAGTTACATAGTTATAAAGTATGAGGTAATATAATCTCCAGATTTAAACCAGAGACTGGTTTAGAGTTTCTGGCTGATTTATCCTCATATTTCTGGTTCCTACAACTATGTAGGACTGAGAGAGTTTAACTACTCTATCATTCTGTAAATGTATGGAACACCAGCACCAAACAAAACATTGCAAGAATTATGCAGCTACAGTCATTAACCTTTACACTTAACAACAATAAATTTTAATCATTCATAATACTGTGAGCATACCACTTTGGTACTTGACCAGTCCTCCTAACCGTAGAATCCCTCTATCTCCAGGACTCACCCCCGAGCTAATATCACTTCCATTCTAGACCAACCTCTAATCTGTTTAGGAATAGCTTATTTAAGCTTTTGCTCCCCAAAGCCTGTTTCTAATTCTGCGTCCAGAATTACAGGATTCTTTTCTTCCTGTTTGCCTAGGCTTCCCTTATTTAGGGATTTTTTTAAAGCTGCTTTCTGCTTTTCCCAGCTTTTTACCTCTTCCCAACTACTCTCCACATCATTGGGGAAAATAGATTTTCCTCAAAATATAATTTGGAAATAAATTCTTTCAAGGATTTTTGAAAGATTTTTGGGGAAATATTTGCCTCTTTCCATCCTCATGGATTTAGCAAGTGATCTCATAATTCTCATTTTGGTCAATCTGCACAGAATTATTTTATTTATTTTTTATAATTAACTATTTAATTACATCCACAAAATACCTGTCCATTGGGGTCCACTCCCCTTAGGATAAAAGTTCAAATGTCTAGCTTTGAAAGAAAAACATAAACTAGGGGTGTTACATATTCCCCCTCTGAAAGAAAACACCGTCCGCGGTGTTAATATCTAACTACTAGAGTTCATTGTTTTTTTCAACAAAAATGGATATTTTTCCATCATTTCAGCTTCTCTTTCCCATGTAGCTTCTTTAGCAGTAAAGTGCTTCCACTTCACCTTTACTCTTGCTACCGTCCGCTTTCTCAATTCAATTTCTTCCCGCTCCAATATTTGAAGCGGTTATGGAAGGAAATCCCCTTCTGGTTCCACCTATATCACATTCCAATCAACTCTGTGAGAAGCATCATGTACATATCTTTTTAATAATGAAACATGAAACACATCATGAAATTTAACATGGGGTGGTAAGGCCAGCTTGTAAGCCACTGGTCCCACCCTTTCTAACACCTCAAAAGGCCCACAATATCTATTAGACAGTTTCGCACAATTTCCAGCATAAAGTGTGCTCTTTTTGGGTTTAATACACAAATACACATGTTTCCCCACTTTAAATTCTCGATGTACCCTCTTCTTATCAGCATAGTTCTTCTGGCGATCTTATGCTGTCTTGATGTTTCTTTGTATTTGTTTAACAATTCTTTCCATCTCTTGTAAAGCATCTGGTCCCAACATTAGCTTATCCTCAGGTTGGCTCCAACTCAAAGGTGTATGACATTTCCTTCCATAGAGTGCCTCAAACAGACTCATTTTAATGGAGGATTGATAGCTGTTATTATAGGAAAATTTAGCTAAATGCAAGTAGTCTTCCCACTTTGATGGCCTATCCATCACATACATTCTCAGCATATCCTCCAAATTCTGATTAGTTCTCTCTGTCTGCCCACCTGCCTCGAGGGTGATGCGTACTAAAGTTCAACTTTTAGTGCCCATGCCTCAACGTACCTTTTCCAAAAAGGCTACGTAACTTAGCATCTCTATCTCGAAACTATCACTCTTGGGACCCCAAACAGCCTTACTACTCTCTTTCAGAACACATCCGCTACTTGGGTTGTCCCGAAAGTAAATTTCACCGGTATGAAGTGTGCAGCTCTTGTTAAAGTGTCTACTACTACCATCACTGAATCATGTTGATATTTAGTTTTCGGTAGCCCTGTTATAAAATCTATAGAAATTGTGTCCCATTTCCATTATGCAATCGGCAAAGGGTTTAAAAGACCAGCAAGATGTTGATGCTCAACTTTAACTAGTTGACACTTCATGCACCTAGCTACATATTCTGCTACATCTCTTTTCATTCCTGGCCAAAACAACTTCTTTTTCAAAGCTGTTAGCAATTTCTGATATCCAGAATGCCCTGCATATGGTTGTTTTTCATATTCATCTAGAATTTCTTTTTTCAAAGTTTCCGCATTGGGAATATACAATCTATTTTTGTAGCATATCAACCCTTTTTGGTTTTGAGCGTATTCAGCCATCCCCTTCTTTAATAATTTCACCTGTAGATTCTCATAATTGGGATCCTGGTTTGCTACCTGTTTCACTAGATCTTCTAAGTCAAAACTAACACTACTTCCAATATTGTTTATATTTTTACAAGCGTTTCTGCTCAAGGCATCAGCAATTTTATTTTCTTTCCCTCTGATATGTTTTATTTCCATACCAAATTCACTCAGAAAAGACAGCCATATGGCTTTCCGGGCATTCAAATCAGTTTGGGAAAATAATTATTTAAGACTAATATGATCTGTCATCAATGTAAATTTCTTTCCAAGAAGATAGTGTCGCCACATCTTCAAGGCATGAAAAACAACAACCAACTCCAAATCATATGCACTATAGTTTTTTTCATGTGTCTTCAGTTTCCTAGATTCATATGCAATAACTAAATTTTCCTGCAAAAGGACTCCTCCCAACCCTTCTCTACAGGCATCTGTACATACAACAAATTCCTTATCAGGATCTTCAATCTTCAGTATAGGGGCTGTAGTGAGTTTTAATTTTAATTGTTCAAAATTGTTTTGGAATTTTTCAGTCCACTCCAATTTGAAACCCTTTCTTTGTAGTGATGTTATGGGATATGCTATGGCAGAAAATATCTCCACAAATCTGTGATAATAGCCTGCAATCCCCATGAATGATCTTATTGCTGAAACATCGATTGGTACCGGCCATTCTCTAATAGCCTTTATCTTTTCAGGGTCAACAGCCAACCCTTGTTTAGAAATAATATGACCCAAGTTTTGGATCCTGTCGTTATAGAATTCAGATTTAATGAATTTGGCATATAACCGGTTTTCTTTCAAAGTTTGCAACACTATCCTCAAGTGTTCTTTCTGCTCCTTCTCACTTTTTGAGTAAACTAGAATATCATCTATAAACAAAAGTACAAATTTATCCAAGTACTTGTTTAACACACTATTCATTAGGCACATAAAGGTGGCAGGGGCAGTTGTCAAACCAAAAGGTAGGACTACAAACTTGTAGTGACCATACCTGGTTCGAAAAGATGTTTTACTAATGTCTTCCTCCTTAATTCTGAGCTGGTGATAACCAGTCCTTAGATCAATCTTAGAAAATACTGAAGCTCCTCTTACTTGATCAAAAAGATCATCAATTCTGGGTAGAGGGTATCTGTTTTTAATTGTCAACTTATTCAGCTGTCGATAATCAATGCACATCCTAAAGGTTCCATCCTTATTTTTCACAAATAGAACCGGTGCTGCCCAAGGAGACACACTCGGTCGGAAATAGCCCTTATCGAGCAATTCTTGCAATTGCATTTTCAGTTCCATGAGTTTAGGGGGACTCATTCGATAAGGGGCTCGGGAAAGAGGTGTTGCTCCCAGCACCAAATCGATCGCAAAGTCAATCTCTCTTTTGGGGGGAAGATGAGGAATCTCATCTGGAAAGACTTCCTTAAACTCTCTCACTACTGGCAAGGTATCCAGCATATTTTCTTCAGGTTTATGTTTTGTCTCTTCTACATGTACTGCATATACTTGGTATCATTTCCTAGCTGTTATTTTTAATTGCAGTGATGATATTTGTCTTAGAGAGATGGGTTTTGGTTTTCCCTTGAGAATAAAGGGTTTCCCTTTTTCATCTATGCAATGTAGAGTTTTATCACAACAATTCATCATCACCTTTCTCTTTTCCAGCCAATCCATTCCTATCAGGAAGTCATACAAACCTAATGGCATAATGTTTAGATTTACTTCCATTTGAAAATCATTTAATTTAATTGGTGTTTGAGGTAACTTATGAGTTACCTTCCTTTTGGTGCCAGTGGCTAGTTGGACCAACCAATATTTCTAAAAATTTTCAGTTTTGAGATTGCATTTTTCTACAATTTTTTTACTAATGTAACTAAAAGAAGCACCCGGATCAATCAAAACAGTAACAGATTGGTCAGCAATCTTACCCTCCATTTCAACCATGGTAGCTTGGTGTTCTGCTTGTCGAATCTTCAAGGCTGCACTGATAGTGGGTATATTTCTTGCTATGTCATTTACTGTGGTAGCTTCTCGATCTCTCATAATCATCTGAATGTTTCGGTGGGGACAATCCCTCAACAGATGGGGTTCTCCACATCCCCAACATTTCAAAGGTTCCCTTATTTTGACTGTGCCTTCCTTCTTATTTCCTTCATCTAGTTGTTTGGAACCAATTTGAGACTAACCTGTTTGGCTTTATTTTGGTTTATTAAACTTTTTTCCTCTGGTGATCCCTACCAAAATTCTTTAAGAAAGCTGGTTTCTATTTCTTTCCTTTAATTTCACCTTTTTTTAGCCAGCCTTTTCCATGCTAATCCTTTCCTTTAAACTGCTGGTAGCATAATCTAGCTTTCCTCACTGCCTCGTCCATAGTTTTTGGGTTATCAAACTCGATCTTTTCTTTGTACACAATAGGAAAATAGTTCAAAAACCTTTATACCTGGGCCTTCTCTTCCCTAATGTAAGGGAAATATCATAATAGATTGGTAAACTTGGTGACAATCTCATCAATAGTAAGCTGTCCCAGTCTAAGCTCATGAAATTCTTTTGCTTTATCATCATAATAACGTTCATTTAAATAGCGGTTTTTAAACTTAACTTGTAAATCTTCCCAAGTAACTGTCTTTTAATCAATGGCATGAACCATTTTCGTCTCCTCCCACCACAAGGTAGCCTTACCGTGTAGCTGGTAAATACCTAATCTGGCCTTCAGATTGCTTTCATATTCATAGACCTGGAAATTCTTAATCATGTTCAACAACCAGGCTTCAGCATCTTCCTCCTTCTCCCCATCATAGGAGGGAGGTTTGATCTTTCGGAATTCCCCCTGTAGTTCCTTTTTCTACTTATACTGATGCCTAACAGCATCATCGTCCTTAGACTCATCATTCTTCCTCTTTCCAGAACCTTCACCCTCCAGGCTGTTCCGCGAAGTTAATTCTCTAATGAGCTTCTCCTGCTCCTCACTGGCTAATGACAATCTGTCATTCTGGCTTCTTGGCTCAGCCATTTCTCGTTGCAAACTGTGCAACATAGCCATCACCGGAGCATTTCGATCTGGTGTATTATCGTCATCATGCAGATCAACATAAATTTCCTCACCTTCTGCCATTCTAGCACCACTGTACACTTATACAACACAGATCAGTAAAATAATTTATTTATTTTTAACAGTAAATAATTTATACACTGAGCACACAACAACAGCTCAGTTTTTTATAACATGAGCTATGATATGATTTGTAACGTCTCTTCCTTCCACCTCAGCATTGTTATATATATATATATATAGTTTAGTTTTGTGCTTCTATTGGTCACAACTGTTCAATTCTACTTTCGAATTTCGCCCATTACGATACTTGCGAATTTTGTCAAATTCTACTTTTGAATTTCACCCATTATGACATTTGCGAATTTCGTCAATTATAATATGTTGTGGAATAGAGTTCCTATTCTTCCTATTACTCTTGTGGGTATAGTTTTATTGTTTTCTTCCACCAATGTTTGGGGATTATGTAACTTACCTATATATATATATCACCATCTCTATTATATGGTTGTATTACTCCTATGCATGTTCATCTATGCATGATGTGAATTACCCACATATATACTACCATATATATATTGTTCTTACACCTATCAATTTATTTGTTATGGTTTTTGTACAACATGTATAGGCTCATCATACATACGTTTTTGAGTTAGATGGTATCCTCATATGGTTTAGATATGGTCTTGGTATAGTTTTTGTCTTGGTATAACTCCAAGAATTACAACACTATGGTCGAATTTCGGCTTCTTCCCCGTACTGAGGTTTTATTCCGAATTCAATTATGATTGTCGTTTATATAAATTTATGATACTTACGTGGCCATGGTTTCAAATATACAATGTGTGTTCCCAGATCATCGATGCTATCTCTCGTACATGTTATTTAGGATGAGTTTCCTGTAAAGCTACGCACATTAACCTCAATGTACTCGAGCTGCGTCGTTGGCAAAGTCGGTTTAATGTATTTTGGCAATTAAATATTGTGTCACGTCTCGACGTCACTACACTCGATGGTTCTCTGTTGATTTTCAACTTTATTGGCTTTCATTTTGTCCACGCTCAAAGTTGTAGGTATCTACGTTGGTGTTATGAGATGCCACGCTAGCCTTCTCTTGAACCTTTGCAGACCATACGATATGATCCGAGGTACTGTGAGATAAATTTCATAGATTTTCAATTAAGTGTTGGAAGGCTAGGTCTTAAATGCAAATCTCGCCAATCGATCCATGTACATGCCATTAGATCTGAGGCCACTTGGATGGTGGCAATTTCGCCTATCCAATTATGGTTTCGTGTGTTTTTTTTTGGAGTCATTTGTATATATTTATATTTCATTTTCGTGTCTATTATTTCTCTCCTCATTTGGTTGATCACCTCTCGGCGTCGAGACTTTTCTCGTTGAAAGAACGAAGCTTCGACTCTCCCAGGTTGTGAGCTTATCCATCACGCCATCATTTTATATTCAGGTATGGAAGTCTAAACACTTTACCATTTTAACCGTGAGGCTTGCACTCTGGATATATATTTTTTCTAATTAGAAATACGCTCTGTGGACATTGTTCGGGCTGGTCTTAAATGCCATAATTTCTTTCTACAGTCTCGTTTACTGTCGAGAAATAGTTGTGTTAATATATATATATATATTTAGTTGTACAAATCTCTCGTGGAGATTTTTCTGTTCGAGTATGTTGATTTTTGTTTCCTATTAACGATGAGTCACACTAGTATCCCATAGTTTCTCGATAGGAACATACTCCTCTTCATCCTTCTTGACTTTATGGAGGTTTTTCGTTACATTCGCCGAATTGCCCTGGCTCGAGTGAACAATCACTACCTCGGGTAAGCCTTTGACTCACTGGCACAAAATTATTCCTGCATTTTATTTTCATTTTAGTGAACGTTTTTATAATACCCATGTATTTTTTTTTTCTGCAAGTCGTATTTGATGACAATGTCTTCCATTCCCCAAGTAACCCGAGTTCTTGTGTTCCATTCGCATACACTATGTTTTGTGTTTCTTTATATCGTCTTGTTGAAACGATGCCTCATGTTGTCTCATTTTATTGCAGGTAGGTTCGGATATCATCGAGGGTTTTCTTCAGTAGTATTTGGTGGATATTAAAATCACTCGTCTTGACGTCGTTATAATCTAGAATTTCAGGTTGGTATCGACATGTCATTGGTCGAAGAGTGTCCAAGCTCCATTCTTGTTATTATATAGAATTCGTTCAAGAAATTCAAGATCTTAATATCATAACAAAAGTTTTTCTTCCGTAATAATAACTTAGGCCAGAGACTAGGACTGTTGACAATTTTTCCCTCAGACTATGAATTTCTTGAATAATTAAATTCGGTAATGTAATTATGGAACTATGAAAGCCTATTTCCCGAAGTGGATTCAGAATTATATATATATATATATATATATATATATATATATATATATATATATATATATATATATATATATATATATATATAGAATGTGTTTATTCTTTGTATATGTTATTATTAAAAACTCAATAGTATTTTCTAATAATTTCCAGATTATTATTTGATGTAATACTCCTGTTAATATTTTTCCTGTTAGTAATGGTCTTCTTAAATTTAATTGAAGAAAGTAATAAGTTCACTAGCCTTGTTTTTACTTTCTATTCCTCCTCATTATAATAGCATAATTGACTATAAGTATCTTTGTTGAAAGAGTTTTCAAGCCTGCAATCTTTCAATGAATGAGAATTTTCCATTTCCACAAAGTCTGTAATTTCAGGTGTATTTTATGAGTCCAACAGTGGACCCTCTTTATACTCCTTAGTTTGGGGTTCCAGTGTACTAGTCACTTATAATGTTTTCTGCAACTATATACTTATAATTGTTCTTAGCATAACCTTTTCAGTTTATTTAGTTTTAGCTACTCTCCTGCACATTATATAGATCTGATGGGGAAATTATTTGTTATCTTTCCCAGCTTGTATAATCTGCATGCATTTTATAGAGGTTCACATGCACAGTTGTAATTGTTAGAAATTATTGAGTTTTGACCCTTACTTTGGGAAGGATATTAACACCAATTATATATATATATATACAATCCTCAGAACATATTTGTTTGCATGCTTAGTAAAAATTTTTAGTCTTGTTTCTTTACTATTTAGTTATATATATACACATATGTATATGTAGCACTAGAATTTATAGTACTAAATATATACTCTTTAATTTTGTCCTTATTATAGAAGGAAATATATAAATAGGCATGCACTGTTGTTTAGTAAATTAATCTATCTGTACCTCACTTAGTTAATTCCACAAAGTATAGCTCTGCCCTGCATATACTTAATTCCTCCTACACAAAGATTTTTGGGTTTCCCTAATATTCACTGAATTAATTCTATTTATAACAGAAGCAGATTAAAGTTACATAGTTATAAAGTATGAGGTAATATAATCTCCAAATTTAAGCTAGGGACTGGTTTAGAGTTTATGGCTAATTTATCCTCATATTTCTGGTTCCTACAACTATGCAGGACTGATAGAGTTTAACTACTCTATCATTCTGTAAATGTATGGAACACCAGCACCAAACAAAACATTGCAAGAATTATGCAGCTATAGTCATTAACCTTTACACTTAACAACAATAAATTTTAATCATTCATAATGCTATGAGCATACCACTTTGGTACTTGACCAGTCCTCCCAATCGTAGAATCCCTCTATCTCCAGGACTCACCCCTGAGCTGAGATCACTTCCATTCCAGACCAACCTCTAATCTGTCCAGGAATAGCTTATTTAAGCTTTTGCTCCCCAAAGCCTATTTCTAATTCTGCGTCTAGAATTACGGGATGCTTTTCTTCCTGTTTGAATAGGCTTCCCTTATTTAGGGATTTTTAAAGCTTCTTTATTCTTTTCCTAGCTTTTTACCTCTTCCCAACTAATCTCCACATCATTGGGGAAACTATATTTTCCTCAAAATCTAATTTGGAAATAAATTATTTCAATGATTTTTGAAAGATTTTTGGGGAAATATTTTCCTCCTTCCATCCTCATGGATTTAGCAAATGATCTGATAATTCTCATTTTGGTCAATCTGCACAGAATTATTTTATTTATTTTTCATAATTAACTATTTAATTACATCCACAAAATACTTTTCCATTGGGGTCCACTCCCCTTAGGATAAAAGTTCAAATGTCTAGCTTTGAAAGAAAAACATAAACTAGGGGTGTTACATCTATAGGCTCAAAGACTATGTGTTCCCAAAGGTATGAAATTACAACTGATTAGAGAGGCTCACACATCCAAGGTTGCGGGGCACTTTGGTGTAGGGAAGATTTTGGCCAACTTGCAAAGGTATGTGTATTGATCCAATATGAAAGAACTGATATCTAGGTTCATAAGAGGATGCATGCTTTGTTGTACTAGAAAGCCTAGTAATAGGAAACAAGGTCTATATCATCCCTTACCTATACCCACTCATCCTTGGGAGAGAATTTCCATGGAATTTGTGGGAGGTTTACCAACAACTAAGAAGGGACATGACTACATGTTCATGGTAGTTGACAGGTTCAACAAGATGTGTGTTTTGATGCCCTGCAAAAATACCATCAATGGAAAAGAACTAGAAAAATTGTTCTTTGGATAGGTCTGGGTACACTTTGGGATCCCAAGGAGCATCACATCATTTTATATAGGGACACAATATTTATCAATTCATTCTAGACTACATTTTGAGAGAAGATGGACACAAAGTTGAAAAGATCTACAACATTCTATTCGTAGAAAAATGGAAAAATAGAAGTACTCAACAGGAATTTGGTGCAACTTCTTAGGGGATAAAACCAAAAGCATCCAAAGACTTTAGATGAATATCTAGTGTATATACAACATTTTTACAATAGAGCAATTCACACTTCTACTGGAAAATCCCCATTTTAAATTTGTTTTGGATATTTTTCGCCTTCACCTTTCGACATTGCATATGGGAAGAAATGAATCAAGAAAGATATTATAGAAGATGCCTTGAGGGATGAATAATTTATAGAGAATATTAGGTATATTCATATACAGGTACAAGAGACATTGCATAATTCATGGAAGAAATATAAGGCCAAGCATGATCAACATAGAATAGAGAAACCATTCAAGGTTGGAGATAAAGTATGGCTACAGTTGAACAAAGAGAGGCTATAGGGGTCTGGTAAGAAAATAAAGGATCTGTGTTATGGTCCCTTCAAGATACTAGAAAATGTGGGTGATAATTCTTATCGACTTAGCTTACTACCATATATGCAAATTTACTCAGTTGTGAATGTAGAGAATATGAAAGCTTTTGAGCCCTCCATGCTAGATCAAAAAGATGAACATGTCTTGCATTCTATGGAGGATTTGGCACCAGATGCTCAAGTAGAGTTGACATAAGATACAGTTTTATAGAAGAGGTATGTAACTACAAGAAAATGGCAACATGACCTATGGTAGGTTCTGTTGAGAGGATAACTTCCAAGCAAAGTTAAATGGTACACCCAAGAGAAGGTGGAGGAAAAATTTCCTCACCACATTCAGTAGAAAATTTCGGGGGCCAAAAGCCTCCCAAAATAGGGAGGTGTGAGAAGGATTGGATAATTGTATTTTTTTTCATCCATTTTGATGCTTTCAAAGTGGAAAAAGTGGTGGAATAAACTCACAGGTTCATTTTTACTAGTGGGACCCAGTTTGGGAAAATTGCCTCTTAAAACGTTCGGGAGCGTTTTGAGGCATAACATGATGTTTTTTGGGGATAAAAGTTTTTTCTTTAGCATGAAACCATTTTATCTTATTATACACACAAATAGCTTTCCAACACTGCAATAACTGTGTCAATCGCAATCTATATGCAAAAGTTGTGCAACTTAGAAGTTGACCTTCTTGTTTTCACTACCATCATTCAAGAGGATGACACGTAAGCCCCCATTATTCATGAAAAATGAGAAAAACATGTGATTACGATGAATAAGACTCTATAATATTGTACATTGTGGCTTTGGTTAACAATTTAGCTATTCAAACCTAACCACTAGTGGGCTATCAGGTTGTGTTATAACCAGGCCACTAGGAGGAAAAGGGGTTCCATTATTTCGAGTGCATTTCCATAGCTGAGCAAGAATAGCCAAGAGGGATAGGAGATAGAGAAAAAGGGGAGGATTTGTGCATTTTAGTAGCCCACAAGCTACAATCCATGCTTATTTTTACTCATAGACATTTTCTATTCAGATAAATAGAGCATAACATCCTCACCTTCTAGTTGGGTTTTTCTCCAAAAAGGGTTTCGTAGGCCTACTAAAATTTGTAGTTATGGTCAATATTCATCATTAATATTTTATGCATTGATGTATATATGACTATAATACATGTTCTTCATGTTGGATTCAAAAGTGAAATTTTGAATTTTGAAATTTAAATTATTTTTGTGATCTGAACTTTTGGAGGAATGCAATAAAATACAGAAATAAAAATAAATGCAAAGATGCAACATGAATAACACTTCATTTCATTAATATAAAATACTGAAATTTTTTTATAGACAGAATGGAAAATAAAGTAGCTCGGGCAATGGCAGTTTATCTCTGAGAATAGATGTGGTGGCTACATTCCTCTGAACTGTGTTACAATGAGGCTCAAGCGCCTTTTTATTATTGAACAACATGGGAAAACCCTAAACATCCAAAAACCTAAACCTAGAAGATGAAGAACCAAAACTATGGGCCATGTTTGGGTAAATTGGTACATCAAATTCCCAGGGATGTAACTGTGGCATACGACCTCTGTTTGATGTGCAAAATTCCTAAGAACCTCCTTTAGGGCCTCAAAACGACTTTGGAAGTTCAGGACCCGGAAAAATTTCAAAAATAATAAACTGTGCTACAATTAAGGAAACTGAAAAACTGAAAGACACAATGGTGGGGGTCCTAGTGGAATATGTGGGTGGACACCAATATCCACCTAGATCAATCCTCCCCCATTAGGAAACAATGGTCCCTATTGCATTGAGTTACTCCATGAGATGAGGAAATTTCTATTGAATCTAGTCCCTGGTGAGCCACTTGCCTTGGTGAAGTTGGCCTGATTTGACAACTCGATATAGATGGATCCTTTGCTGGAGGGTGTTATTGATTTGTGTGTCCATGATTCGATCAGTTTTGGTTTGTTCCATGCAGTCTAGGTTTAAATTTGTCAGTGTGAGTTGTTCTGTAATGTCAGATATGTCCAACAATGGTGGAAAGTAGGGTTGAAGGTGGTCCACATTGAACACTGGTTGCAGACCAAGGAACGTGGGAATACTGAGCTCGAAATAATTGTCCCCTACCGCCTTGGTGATGGTGTATGGCCCATATCTGAGTGGGCAAAGCTTGTGGTGGGGCCCAACGAGGTGCTCTTTCTTCGAATTTTGCCAAAATTTGTCACCCACTTGGAACTTGTGTGGCACTCGACGTTGATCATGTTGTTGCTTGTACTTATCATTGGATCTGTCCAATATGTCATGGACCTATTGGTGGATGTGCTAAATGTGCTCAATGAATTTGTTTGCTTTGTTAGCTTCAGACTGGACATGCCTGAGTAGCTACAAATGGTATGGCCACATCAATGGGACATAGTGGCTGGAATCCCAATCCCACCTGAAAGTGGTTGTGTCCAGTTGTGATGTGGAGAGCCTGGTTATAGCCATGTTGGACATAGTGGAGGCTTTCATCCCATCTGCATGGATGCTTCAAGTTGTACATGCGTAGAATGTGTGCGATCATCCTGTTGATGACCTTTGTTTGGCCATCATTTTGGGGGTGAAAAGTTGTGGACTTAGTGAGCTTGGTGTCTAACATCGACCAGAGACTTGACCAAAATGTATTGAGGAACCTGCTATCCCGATCTGAGATAATGGACCGTGGGGATTCCAAAGTGTACCGACACTCGTTCAAAGAAGAGTTTAGCAGTGGCTTCTGCTGTGATATTCTTCTTGCAAGCCACCATAATGACCATTTTATATAATCTGTCAACGGCCACAAAAATGCAGTCGTTCCCATGCTTGGTAGAAGGAAGGCCCGACATTTAATCCATGGAGATGGATTACCAAGGTCGATTAGGGGTAGGCAGCAGAATATATAGGTCTTGATTCTTGATGGTTGGTTTGAAAATGGCACAGGTAGTGTAGGATCTAATGTACTCCTCAACATCATGTAAAAGGTTCAACCAATAGAAATACTTTTGCAATGCTGCCACTTTTTTCTCAACCCCAAAAATTTTAGCGACCTGACTGTAGTGCGCTTCCCAAGTCATCTTGGCACACTCGGTTGAAGGAACACAGAGGTGTCCCAGGTGACATAACAGTTCATCCTGGAGGTGAAATTTGGAACTTTCTTACCCTCCAGGAGTGTATAGTATGTGTTGCCGAATTCTGGATCACTTTTTTAGAGATGCGACCAACCCGAAGTCTCATTCCCACAAGAGTCGAGCACAGTGGTTAGTGCCATGATCGACAGTCAGCTCAAGGGATTTGCAACATTATTGGTAATTCCCTTCTTGTAGTTGATGTTCAAATGGAACTATCTGAGGTATGTGGACCATTTCTGACGTCGATCATTCTACAACTTCCCTTGTGTCTGTATGAACTATAGGGGTCAGTGATCTATTTGGATGATTGTTTCCTTCCCCAAAATATAATGCTTCCATTGTTGACAGGCCTGCACAATGGAATAAATTTCTTTGTCATAGGTGGATAGTTTCGGACTGTGTCTAAAAGTGTCTCACTGTGGTATGCCATTGGATTCCCCTACTGAGTAAGTACTACCCCAATATCATAGTCAGAGGCATCTGTCTCGATCTCAAATGGTTGCTGCAAGTATGGTAATGTGAGCACTGGTGCAGAGAAAAGTCGATGCTTCAACTCTGCGAACGCCTTCTATTGAGATTCATACCAAAATAATTTTTCTTTCACTCCTCCCTTGGTGATTTGACTCAAAGGAAAAGTGATATGATATAATATCAACACGAACTTGGGGTAGAAATTGGCAAGAACTAGAAATTTGCAAGGCTCTGTTAGAGTGATTGGGGTTGGCCAATCCATAAATGACATGGATCTTGGTTGGGTCCACATGTATCCCTGCTCATCAATATCCTAGATATTGAACTCGGGTCATGCCAAAAGTGTATTTCTCCAAATTGGCACACAACTTGTGTTTCCACAGTGTTTGGAGGACCTGTCGAATGTGGTGGAGGTTCTCTTCCCAATTCTGGCTAAAGATAATGATGCCATCCAAATAAACCACAACGAATGAGTTGGAAAATTGTCATAAGATTTCATCCATCAACCTCGTCAAGGTTGCGGGAGCATTTTTCAACCCAAAAAGCATGACCAACCATTCAAAAAGGCCCTCCTTGGCTTTGAAGGCAGTCTTCCACACATCACAGGGTTCGATTGGTACCTGGTGATACCCAGACTTCAAGTCTATCTTGCTGAGATATTTGGCCCCCTTGAGTGGGTCTAGAAGGTCATCAATCCACGGGATCGAACACCTATTCAGGACATTGATTTTGTTCAACACCTGATAGTCAATACAAAGTCTCCAAGTTCCATCCTTCATCTGCACTAACACGATTGGGCTCCCATAGGGTGATGAACTCGACTAGATGTAACCTTTCTGCAGCAGCTCCTAAATCTACCTCTTGATTTCGTCATTCTACAGAATAGAGTGCTGATAGATCGGTCCATTGGGCAGTGGCGTGCCTGGGGTGAGATCGATGGAGTGCTTGACTTGACAATGCAGAGGTACCCTTGCGGGAGAGATGAAGATGTCCCCATAATCCTCCATGACCTTGTCCATATGTTGTTTCCATGCAGAGGAGCATTGTCTAGAGGTCATGGTTACATTATTATTCTTTCCCTAATGGCAGATCATCAGGAAAACAAATTTCCTAGTTTTGTAAATGAGCTTAATGCATTGTTTTGCAGTGATTAAAGAGATGGTAGTAGGCTATGCTGACTTCGGTATCATGTACAAATTATTTCCCTAAGTAACAATAACAATGCAAGGCCTAGACTAATACAAAGCATGTCGCTTCCACAAGTATGGTTTGCCTAATAATGCATCACAAAAATCAAGAGGAGAAATATCACATAATATCTCATATGTGAAGGGCTTGATGCTGTACGGAATGTGACACTGTTGGCTGACGCGGATATCCCATCCTTGGTGAAGCCACCCGATGGTGTATGATTGTGGGTGTGTTGTGGTCGGCAGGCCTAGTTGCTTCATGAACTCTGCTGAAATGTGGTTCTTTTGGCTCTTGTTGTCGACAATGAACTACAGTGGGGAACCCTTCACCGACATCTGGGAGTGGAATAGGGGCTCCCCCTCTTCTGAATCTTCGGTTTCCTCCTTCTGGATCTTGGTGGTGGCAACAATGGGGTTGGGATCCGCATCAATAATCTACTTCCATTTTTCATTCCCCTTGTCTGTTTCTGACTCAAAGTCAGAACATGCATCTGATTTAGAAGCCTTCAGCATGGCCACCAGTGGCTTCTTGGCCTGACAATCACTTGTGTTGTGAGCGGAGCTCTTATGGAATTCACACCACTTTTATGTGTCCTTCATTGGATTTGTAGTGTTTTTCTTCACTTTCGGCTTTGGCGGGTTGTCATGGCCCTCCCCCCCGCCTTAGATTTTTCCTTTGTTCTACGGTTTGGGGGCACCTTTTCCTTGCTTCTGATTCGCAAGTCCAAAGTATCGCTTCTTCTGTTTGAATTTCTGCTCAATATTGGAAGCATAACAGTATGCTACACCAAGTGAGGATATGTCGAGGACCTCAATTTCCTCTTGAAGGTATATGTGCAGAAAATTGCGGTATTTCAACACCAAATGTTTCTCTCAATATTTGATACCCAACTTCGTGCGCAGGGTATGAAACAAATTCGTCGGCTCATGCACATCTTGATCACTTTTCTTCTGCAATGTAGTCATTGTCTGTACTTCTCCTTATAGTTCCCCACGGGATAATGTTGTTCCTTGATGGTGTCTTAGAAATACTTCCAAGTGGGAGTGGCCGAGAGCATGGAGGTTTCCCTCTCATAATTTTTCTCACAGTAGGTTTCCCACCAGTCCTTGACATGGGGGGTGACTTTGAGGAGTGAAAAAGTAATCTTTTCTCGATTGGAAAAGTCATGAACCAAGAAATATACTTCTAATAAATCCAGTCATCTATCTATGGCGTTTGCATTTATTTTGACCTAAAATATGGGAATGTCAAAGTTTAATTGTACCTTAAAAGGAGTGGCTCCTCTAGAGTGACTGTTGTATGAAGGTGCACCGCTAGTGGGTAGACGTTGAAGGATCTCAGCAGAGTTATCCATCATCACATTCATTTGTTTCTCAAAGGCCTCCTCGAGCAATATTTTGATAGGATCTCCTGCTCCCTCGTCTTTCTTTTCTTCCACCATGGGAGGTCATCGGGGTTTGCGAGGTTGATCTTGCAAAGGTTCAACCATATCGACCCCTAACTCCTTATATCCTGACCTCCTTGGGGACATGCAAAGAAAAATAAAGAAATAGAAAACTGATGTGATAACACTGATCCAGACTTATTTAGGAACACAATAAAATACAAAAATAAACATAAACACAGAGGTGTAGCAGCAATAACACTTCATTTTACTAATATCAAATACTGAAAAATGCTTACAGACAAAATGGAAAATAAATTAGCTCTGGTGAAGGTACATTATCTTTGAGAAGATACGTGGCGGCTACATAACTATGAACTATGTTACAATGAGGCTCAAGGGCCTTTTTATTATTGAACAACATGGGAAAACACTAAACATCCAAAAACCTAACCCTAGGAGATCAAGCACCAAACTATGGGCCCCATTTGGGAAATTTGGTACATCAACTTCTGAGGGACTTAACTTTGGCATACGATCTTCATTTGACGCGCACAATACCTGGTTAGAAATATCTATCTAAGGATTACAAATTTTGAGTGATAAACATGGGTCTTTAACCCATGTTGTTCCTTGGTTTCCCAAAAAACATCTTTTAGGGCCTCAAAATGGCTCCAGAAGTTCAGGACCAGAAAAAACTGCCAAAAGTAGTAAATTGTGCTACAATTAAGGAAACTGAAAAAATTCAAGTAAAAATGGTGGGGGTTCTAGTGGAATAGGCGGTTGGCAACCAATATCCACCTGGATAATTTTGCCTCCAAAATGTAAAGCCAACCCTCCATAAATTGAGGTCGGCCTGCCTCTATAGACACACCACTTGGGATCATTCAATCACCATATATATGCCCATTCAACCTCATCAGTGTTGTATGGATTTAATATCGGTTGGACAAACAAGAAAACCCTCTCAGGTTTTCCCAAAAACCTAAGACAAATGGATTAAGGGTTCTACTAAGCTATGGTATGAATCATTCAACAATATAAATGATAAGCTAGAATTGACAAAGAGAAGGTAAAGGAGTTACCTATTGATATTTTTGCGTCGAATAGTTGGAGTAGTTAGTGTGGTTGAGAAGCTATCCCAACCAACTCCAAATATCAATCATACACACAAAAGAGAGAAAACATAACCTTTACAACATATAGACTTTAATCAATTCAAAACATCAATAGATGAACAACAATTAATTGTTGAACATGTAAACATTAGACCATCTTCCAAGTTATCATTAAATAAACACAATATTCATGAATAATAAACAATAATATGGAAGAGACAACAATAGATCTATATGTTCAGTAAATGAAGGAAGAATACAACCAGAATTTCTTGTAGCATGACCTCCTCCTGCTCCTAGCTCTTCAATCTCTCTCTCTCAAAAATGAATATCTCGACAACATAACAATACATGAATTCTGATCCCAATCTCAATGGCCTAGACTTCAATATATAGGCAAGGGGATTTTTAAAATTATACCAATCCTTCCTTCAGTTTTCTTTGGGAAAAAGCCATAGGATGGAAGATATTTCCTCTGCTTTATTTCTTTCTCCCACTTTAATATGTTTTGTTAGGATAGGAAACATCTATGGATGATCTTGAGGCGATATTTTTCCTCCTTTTTAGAGTTTACTTGAGTGAATAACAAAGTCATAATGATTCAACCCATGATTTTTTCTCATGGCTACATGAAAGTCTGGTAACACAGGCTCCATGAAGATATAATGTGTTAAAAAAATAGGGTAACACAGGTTATCAATCTATGGTTAGTGTTATAACGCTCTGGTTAATCTAGTGGGGTGTATTATAGTATCAATGGTCTGAAACATGGGTGTATTACAGTAAAAGAATGATCTTCTCCTATGAGTTGATGAGGAGATATTTTCCTGTACAATAGATGCCCCCTAAAGTGTGAGGTTAGAGAAGAAGACAATGTAAAAAATAATTTATAACACAGTCAATTAAAGACTTTTCGAGTTTTATAATGGAAGGAGGCCTTTAGACAAAAAACATATGTAAAATATATAAGCATGTCCTGAGTCAGGAATTCTCATGCTTAGTAGCTAAACAAAAATGATGTTTGATGGATCTATGACAGATCATGTCCACGGATAAGCACAATGTGGATAGATGTGATGATGTGATAATGTGATTAGTCTGACAATTTATCTATAAAAAAAAACAGTCAGAACTTGGGAGAGGAAACAAGGCTGAGTTATGCAATCCTCTACCCAAGGTCTTCATCACTATCACATAATAGCATAATTCTACAAATGTGAATGAATGATTTGAAGTCAAACATGTGAGAAATCGTATGAGTACCAGTCAATGATGAAAAATGTTAACAGATGTGAGGATGGCTACCGATAAGGATGATTGTCTCCAATTCTAGAAAGTGTGAATAAAAGGAGCTGGTGTTGAACACTTGTAGAATCATCCCCAGTAGAGTCGCCAAGTCTGTTGTATGTATTTAAGCTCGGTTGTAAAAACTAAAAAACCGTCTCAGGTTTTATCAGAAACCTAAGACAAATGGATTAAGGTATCTACTAAGCTACAATATGACTGATTCAACAATATAAATGATAAGCTAGAATTGACAAAGAGAAGATAAAGGAGTTACCTATTGATTATTTCACATAGATTAGTTGTATAAGTCAGTTTGGTTGAGAAGATATCCCAACCAACTCCAAAGATAAATTTCGCACACAAAAGACAACAAACATAACCTTTATAACATATAGATTATTTGAAATGGTGTAAATCCTATAATAGTCTTGATTAAGGTCCAGTCCACCCAAAGTGTAGAATATAACATCCTATGCCAGCTAGTTTTGTGATTTCCTACTAACCATTAGATCATGGTTTTTAGGATGCCATTGATTGGTTAAACCTATCCATTATCCTGTGGGTAGTAGGATGATGAACGATCTTGGTGAAAACCAATAATAGAAGTTAAGTAAGACATCGTGTGATTCTGGAAATGTGATCCATCATTTTTAACAATAGTGTTAGGTACACTAAACCAAAAGATCACCTGATTGAATAGGAATAAACTAGAAATTTCATCACCAGCCTTGAAATTAGGAATGACATTTGTCCAGTTGGTGAAGTAGTCAATGGTGACAATAATGTAACTGTGACCATTAGTTGAAGTGGTATTATTTGACGAATTCGATACCCAATTTAGAAAATGGGCCAATATTAACTATCAAGTGAAGGGGGTCAGGGGGTGTGTACATTTTCTTTGTAAAAAATTAACAAGGATGACATTGTTGGACTGCGATTATATAATATTTTAAAAGAGTTGGCCAATAATATCCAACACACAAGAATTTTTTGGTAGTATCCATGCTCGAAAGATGACCACCACTTGCCCCAGCATGGAATTCATTTAAAACATGTTCCGCTTTGTCATGAGAAAGACAATGTCGAAGAAAAAAATCAACACCATAACGATACAATGTATCATTAAGAACCAAATAATGTTTCACGTGGTGGAGAATACGATGATAACTTTCTTTAGATAGGTGTTGGGGAAACATTAGGTTTGAAGATATACAAGGATATCTCCATACCATGGATTAAAAGAGTCAACCAAATGAACTGATTCATTTGACATTGGATCATGGGCTACTTCATCTATGTCGACTCAAGGAAGATCTGACAATAACTCCATGAAGGCCATGGAATTCTTAGATTTTGTGATGGTGAAGACTAGTTCAAATTCCTAGAGTATAACTATCCATTTGGAATACTTTCCTCCAATAATATCATGATAATACAAAAATGTATCATAGGTTTAATATCATGATAATACAAAAATGTCTCATAGGTTTCTCCAAGGCAATAATGGTTGTTTGGCACAAGAGTATGTAATTCTAGAAGCATTTGACAACAAATACAATTTCCAACAAGAGTTTCTCCACATGTGATTACCAAACTATCAAGCCCAACAAGGCCTTTGGAGAGGTAATATATCACATGCTAACAATGAGTGTTATTTTCTTGAACTAACACCATGCCTATAAATGATGGTGAAGCTACGATATATAGCGAAAGTCACGAGTGTAGTCGAGAGGACTTAGTAGTGGGGCCAAAGTTAAAGCCTTTTTCAAGGCATAAAATTATCTATGAGCATGATCGTCATAGAAAATGGAACTCATTTCTCCAATAGGTGCATGAAATGGTTTGATAGAGATCTGATTGTAGTCGAAAAAACCATCCATAAATGAAAAAAATAGCATCCAGTGCATTCATCGATAATATGGTCAATGAAAGGTGTCAGATAATTATCTTTTGGACAAGTAATATCTAAATCACGGGAATACACACACACACATGGATGGTTCCTTGCCTTTTATTGACAAGAAAGACATTAGACACCCATTATGTCATGGGAATGAGGTAGATGAAACCAACTCTTAGCAAATTTTTAATTTCTTCCTTAATGGTAGTTGGCTTTCCAAGGTGGATTTGTCTAAGTCTTTTCCAGAGAGGCTTGGCATCAACATATGTATTGATCTAATGTCCTTCGATAGATGTATATATGCTAGGAATTTCTTCATAAGACCAAGAAAACATGTCACAAAGTTCTATAAAGAGGCAGGTGAAGATAAAAATCTCCTCGGTAGTGTAGTCTGATCCAATCTGGATGTTTTCCACGACACCTGTCTTGATTGATATGTACATCAACATTGTCTTGGATAGGTTACCTAAGTTTCCTTTTGTGTCTAACTCATAAATATTTGTAAAGGGGGAAGGTACAATATTAGGTTAATCAATGGACATGATTTGTAAAGTATACGTGCCCATTTCAGTTTGAAGAGAGACTGAGGCACGATGATGAAACTCATCCCAAGGTGGCTCATGTAAAGACATGATTTCCATGATAGCCTCATCAGAAGGCAATAAAGTGTCAAGGAAATCAATAGGGGGAGTTACGATGGGAGATTCAGTGGTACCGTTGGCTTGAACTAAGGAAGACAAAGAATCATATGTTGATTGTATAACTTGATAAGCTAACTCTATAGGTGACATTGGCATTTGGTCTCCAAAATAATGAATGGTGGAAGGGGCCAGGAGGATCCGAGGATCCATTGAGACATCAAAAATAGTAGAGACCATTGAAATGGTCATAGGAACCTCGAGCAGTGTAAGATGGAAGCACCCTAAAAGTGAGAAAGAATTCAATAAGCCAGTACTAATGTTGACGAAAATTTCAGAACCACCCACTCGATGAACATTACAAATAGGTAATGGTTGAAACTCGGGAGTGCAAAATTATAATTAATCCAATGCCATGATTTTCCCTTGATGAGGGAAACTGATAAGCTAGAAAACCGATGAGACAATGGCTCGTATTTCATAAGTATAACTGTTACACCAATTTTTGGTCATCTAACCTATTACTATTAGATGGACCAAAGTACACCATGTAAGACCAATTTTACGCTAGTAAAATTTCTTTCACTATGTAAAATAACTTAGTAATCCATACTTTATTAAGTTTTTTATGGTCTAAATAGGAAACCTCATGAGGAATAATTGAATAAATCCTTATTTGTTTGATTTTCCTCAAGGGATAATTAATTAAAGAATATTTTAATTAATATTCATGGTCATATTTAACCCAAAATAGGAAAATTAATTAGAAAAATCATTATTTATCTTATTATTTTCTAGGAATAATTATTTAAAACATTATTTAAATAATATTCCTTGTTAAATTTGACTAAATCATTTATAAATAATTGAATAAATTACTATTTATTTAATTATTACTCAACCACATTCTTAAAATAATAAATAAATAATTTATTTATTTATTATTTACAAATAAAGGGATTTGACCAAATTAAAATTCTTTTTCCCTCCAACAAAAATAATAAACAATTCCATAAAAGTTGGATCTAGATTTGGTTAATAATATTTTAATTATGCAACAATATCTAGACTAACTCAATATTTTGTTATAAATAGAAGGGTTTTTCAATTCATTCACTACCTTTTGTTGCCTAAAGATCACTCTAGATCTATACTTTTGTTTTGACTTTGATCCTCCATCATTGTCATATTTTTCTACTTTTTGCTTGTGAGCTCCCCTTGAGTTCCATTTTTGTTTGGGTTTTCTACACCATCAAGAGAGAGAGATCTTAGATCTGAAGCACCGAGGACATACAAGAACCCATCCCATTGAGCGGGACTAGTATGATCTTTCTATGTTCCCTTCCCAGGTGTCATAATACAAAAATTCTTTAAAAATATTCTTGTCTTGTCTATTGGATGCATGGAGCAACTCTTACTTTTACCTGTTGTTTAATATCTTTCACTGCATAGATCTGGATTTCTGTAGCATTTATTCTAATCGTTAATGGAAGATCTAAGGAAATTGACAGCCATATTTGATGTTAGGGTTGTTTGTTATGCACAACTAAAGTGAGCTTTTTTTGTACGCTTGTGATTAAAATTCACACTAACACCTGGCGACTCCATAAGGGTTTATAATTACGACCGTTGTCGCTTTTTAGATCCTTGCATGACTAGCTGCTTCAACCCCTAGGGTTTTTCTTAAGCTTCTTATTTTTCATTTCTTGATGTTGTTTTTAACCTTTAAAACCATAAAACAATAAAAATTCTAACTTCAATGTGTTTCTAGGCCTATTGCACAGGTGACAGGTATCGGTCGCAGTTGAGACGACACTTTTTTATGAAACCTGCTCCCGAGACGGCCAAAAGTGTAGGTCACACTTTTTGGGCCAAAACCTGCGACCTCAACCTTCAGGATGCAGAAATAAGCCTGAGACCTGCGACCTCTGTTGAAAACAAGTCAGAACCTGCAACCTGTACTTTTTGCGGGAGTTTTTCTGTGATTTTTCTGGGTTTGTTTGCGCTACTGTTTAGGGTTGTCTGACCTCCCTCTCCACTCATATTGGACATGTAATTTCTTTATTTTACTTGTCGAAGTAGGAACCAAGACCCTTAGGGCTTCAGTATGCTTCCACCTTTTTAGGAGGAGTTTAGCTGAATCAGGTCATTTGAGATTTCAGTGAGTTCAACCATTTTTAAGATCTGATCCTGTACTTTAAGATCCTTTTTAGATCAGTTATTCATCCATCCAAAACACCTCTTTTCAGTTTTTTTTGGTCCCCCTTTAGGGTCCCATTCGTTTCCCTTCAGGTTGTAGCCTTTCGCCCCCTTTTTTGCAGCACTTTTCCCTCTAGTTTTTTGTTGTTTTCTGCACCTATTTCTAGCAGATCTGACCTTTAGATCCTTGTCCCTCCCAAATTTAGATCCATTGGCCATTTTGTGTGTTTAGACTAGATTTAGCCCACCCATAGACTAGTTGTTGGGAAGCCCTCCTCCTTGGGTTTAAATTAATGCATCTTTAGCTATTTATTTTCTGTCATATTCAGTTTACTTTACTATCATTTCCAGATTTATTTACAATTATACATAATATTTTTTCTTTTTTATCTACACACGTCTGGGCTTAATTAAAATTAACACACTTATCACATACACACACACCCTAAGTGAAGAGCGCTTGGTTTACACTGCCAGCCCAAGACTATAACATTGTAATCAATTGATCCTACACCTCCCTGCCCTTGTTTCGACATTGTAATAATTTGATCCCGCACCTCCTTTCCCTTGTTGGTCTCTCTTCCTTTTGTGATTTGTGTCTATTTTCTATCATTGCGCCCCCAAGGAGTTTATCTCAGAGACTCCTTGGCCTTCATCCTTAGTCTCCATTAGGAAGACTTACTCCTCTGCGTAGGATTCCAGTTAGTCCTCCACTGAGTCCCCATTCTGACTCTGCTTCTGGTTCATTGGGTTCCCCTTCTGGATCTATCCCCGACTCTCCTCCTTTCATCTTCACCATGTCTAGTTCTATCTCCAGCCCTAATGCTGGGAATGCTAATAGTGGGGCTGCAACAGGAACTATCCTGACTGCTCCCTTGCTCCCTTATATGGCAGGCCTCAGTCTTCCTGATTTTATTCAGTTGATTAATGACCCCATACACCATGATCCTGGTTGGCCTTCTATGCCAACCAAGCTCCCTTCTGACATCCCAAATTTTGAAGGTCTTGCTAGAGAGGATCCTACAAATCATGTTTGTTCTTTCCACATGTGGTGTTCGTCTAACTCCTTCATCGATGACTCCGTCTATCTTTTGTTGTTCCAGTGTACGCTTACTGGAGAAGCTTCTAAGTGGTATGTCGACCAGGCCTCCGCCTCTCATACTACTTTTGCAACTCTTTCCAGGGCTTTTCTGTCTTACTTCCAGCTTCCCCTTTGCTATGACACCAGTACGAAACTCTTGACCTCTTTCCGTCAATCGTCTACGACCTGCCTATCTAATCATGTCCAAGAATGGCGGAGAAGAAAGAGCCTATGTCGAGCCCCTACCTTCGAAGATCGTGTCTACATGGAATGGTTTCTCAGATCCCTTTTTCCTGCTATTGGCAAAGATGTCACACCTCACTTCCCTCAGACTGAAGAATTTTCCCTCCAGATTGCATTGAAATATGACCTGATCTACATATATTCTGGTTATGTTTATATCATCTTACCTGATCTCCCTAGACCTGGTGGTGTCAACGCACGGGGGGAATCCCACTACAAGAAAAAATAACATTGGTGAGGGGTGAAAATGGTCACCATAAGCTCATTGGTGAGGGTCAAAAGAGCCTTCATCACCAAAAACTGAACGTCACCAAAGGTGGCGTCGTTGAAAGTATAGGTGTTGTGGTGACATTCAAGGTCCGTCACCAATAATGATTTATAGTGACGAATAGTAACTGTCACCATTTCATATGAGCAATGGTGACGGACAATAGCAATCGTCACCAAAAAAATGAACGTCACCAAAGGTGGCATCGCCAAAAGTATAGGTGTTGTGGTGACATTCAAGGTCCATCACCAATAATGATTTATAGTGACAGATAGTGACCGTCACCATTTCATATGAGCAATAGTGACGGACAATAGCCTCCGTCACCAAAAAACTGAACGTCACCAAAGGTGGCGTCGCCGAAAGTATGTGTTGTGGTGAAATTCAAGGTCCGTCATGAATATTGATTATAATGACGGATAGTGACCGTCACCATTTCATATGAACAACAACGATTTTTTGTGATGGATCTTTCATGGCCGTCACTATTGGTGCATATATATATGGCGACATTCATTGATCGTCACCATAAACTCATTGGTGACATCAAGGTCCGTCACAAATAATGACTATAATGACAAACAGTGACCCTCACCATTTCATATCAACAACAACGATTTATGGTGACGAACCTTTAATGGTCGTCACTATTGATGCGTATATATGGTGGCGTTTGTTGACCGTCACCATTTCATATTTTGGTGAGGGTTGAGAAATGTCACCATAAGCTCATTGGTGATGGTCAAAAGAGCATCCGTCACCAAAAACTGATCTTCGTCATTCCCTATATATGAATATCAGGGCATGATGGAATCAAACCACCAACCTCCTACTTGTAAAGCAGGTGCTCTTCTATTGAGCTAGCACCCTTTAAAGAATTAGACTTTAAACTAGAAATTTCCCCTAAAGGTGCAAAGATACACCAAAGGAATAAGAACCAGGAAAACTGAAAGAATTCAGTGTCCTTGCTCCTATTTTTATTCTACAACACTCTACAAAGTATGATCTTGATCTATGATGTATTTGTGTTGAGTGGTTCTAATTTAATAGTAGATGTTATATTCAGATAAAATAAATGAATAACTAAGAGGCCTTACAGGCTATTTTTTAATCCTTACACCAAAATCTCTTAATATTCAAGTCTATGGAACAACTCATTCAAAGTTCAAACTGAAGTAGATTTTAAATGGAAAGCCTAAAACCAACTAAGTAGTTTACAAGTTAACATTTTGGATATAACTTCTGTTCAATTTATATGACAAGTTATGCCATAACCTTGAAACTAGTTTCTTAGCTAAAATACTTTCTTAAGTCAACAATGACAAAGAACGATAGTCATGGCAAGCAAAATTCTCTTGTTTTTTCTAATGAGGGTGCATGTAACTTGATAAAGGTTGTATGAGAATATCAAACCATAAACAGTTTCAATAAAACATGAAAATGACAAAGTATTGTTAAGCAACAAAATTTTAGTTGATTATATGAAAAGCATCGAGCTAAATGATATAATTAAACTAAAAGTAACTGTAAAAAAATGAAATTTCCATCATATACCATTTGGTTTGGTTAGTTCTTCAGAAAGAGAGTGCAATTGCATGATCCAGCTCCTCATATTGATTATGTAATGGACCATCCTGAACAAAAATGTCCACATACAACAATCAATGTTATTGTATTGGTAAGAATTTTGATATAATCTATCAAAGCATGTAATATGTAGGAGAATAACTGCTAGTGGAATTACTTCTCTACTCACATGTACTACCTTTGGTAGTTGAATTACTTGGAAATAGAATTTCTTATTAAAAGGTAACACAAAGAAAAGCAGAAGCCTTTGAATATGGATGGCCATATTGATTTTATAGAGTTATAATTGAATACTAAAGGACTAGGAATGCTGCAACGAAATAGATGGATGGAGTGTAATAAAAAGAATTTGGATAATTTAGGTTGCACATATCTTTAAATGGAACCACTTTTTCATTTTGGATTCCCAGTATTTAATATGCAAATAAAATTTTCGATTCAACCAAAGAGCACAATATTTTGAAGTCTTAGTTTCTTGAAAAAGGGTAAGAACAACATTTGGAAATGGGGATGACTTTTGAAATGACCACTTTCAAAACCTTTGGAAACAGAGCAACGAGCACTTCCACACACATGTCCAAAAGTCATGACTTAGGAGCATGAGCACAACTAATTCAGGGATGATTAAATATGAAATGATTTGGGCTGCAATTATACTCAATTAAACGTAAAGCAATGATTAAAATCTATATAAATGACTTAGAAGTCAAACATGACAACTTTGGAATATGGTAGAATGTTGGCATAAAAACTTTGTTCATTATACATTCTCTTTTGTTCAGTTTTGATGCTTTACTTCCAAATTAGGTGTTTTCTTTGTTGGAGATAGCAATTCATACATCTAGGTCGAACCATTAATGATGCCCACAATGAAGGGGCATGTAGCTCAGTGGTACAACAGCACATTGGCAAAGGGAAAATCTGGGGTAAATCTTAGTATGTATAATTTTCAAGACAGGGATAGAGCTAGTTTTTCTTGAGGTTAGCCAGGGGACCTTAGCCAAAGTGTGGCTTGACGAGGGTGTTGGAAATAGGAATACACACATATATGTTGAACCCTTAAGGGCTTCCCTCATGAAGGGGCAAGTGGCTCAGTCTTAGAGCGATCCAACCAGCCAAGGACTTAAAAGTTTCGGAAATGTTTCAAGTAACAAACATTGTTAATTATCCTATTGTGCTAGACCAAACGTTGGACGACCTGCATTGGAAAGTGTTTGCATGGGGCAAGTGGCTCAGTGTTTGAGTAATCCAACCAGCCAAGGACTTAAAAGTTTCAGAAATGTTTCAAGTAACAGACAATTGTTAATTAGCCTATTGTGCTAGGCCAAACAGTGGACGACCTGCATTGGAAAGTCTTTTCTGACCAATATTGAGGCGCCGCCCAAGTTCAAAACTCAGATAACCCACCTCATGAAAGGGCAAGCGGCTCAGTGTTAGAGCAATCCAATCAACCAGGGACTTTCATGTTTTAGAAATGTTTCAAGTAATAGAGAATAGTTAATTATACAGTGATATGTGGTTTAACGGTAAGTTTCACTGGGTGAAACTAACGAGACCGTGGTTCAAATCCCATTGAGAATATGGACTCACTGGGTGAAACTAACAAGACCGCGATTCAAATCCCATTAAGTATATGTCTTGCTATGATCTCGCCTCAAGGAGTAGACTCCCCATTTCCTATTCTCTGCTCTTGCTAAATCATAAGATCTGGTATATCTGGCTTAGAGGTTGCTGGATATACTCTTGGTTTTATAAGGCAGCCACAAAGGTTGATCCTGGACCTCCCCCATATTAGTCCAAGGAAGAAAGTTTTTGCTGAGCAATATTGAGGCCCCACCCATGTTTGAAACTCAGTTAACACACCTAACGTGTATTTGGGCAGTTGCATAATGCATTAGGTTCAGGAGTATAGGGTCAGTCCCTCAGACATGACCCTGTGCCTCCTTAGAGACAGGCAGTAAGTTTAGAAATTCTCCTAATACCAAAAAAATAAAAAATAAAGGAAAAAGAAAGAAATTATCCTAGTATTGAAAAAAAGGAAAAAGAAATAAATTCTCCTAATACTGCCAAAAAAAAAAAAAAGATAGAAATAAAAATGATAGTAGTAATTATCAATTCTCGTGATAAAAAAAGAAACAAAAAGAAAGAAGACAATAGTTAATTAGTAGTTTCCAACTTTTCACTAGCATTTCCTAACATTTTTTGATGTATATGCAAAAATAATTTGACTTCAGGATGACTCAGGGGTTGCTTTGTCAAAGTTTACTTGCATGCCAAAAACTGTTCTGATGTCAACCGACATGGATAAAACATGATCATAAAGAGATAAAATCTGATAAAACTTCAACAAAAAGCATGGATGAAGTTCACACTCGACAACAAGATTGACGTGGGAAGAAACATCTATAGAAAACTTTTTAAGGTTCCATCTTTCCACTCCTTAATGATAGGTTTAATAAAATAATCAGTTCTTAATGAAGGTGCTACCTCCCCGTTAATTTATAACCTTTTGTTCCCACATTTTAAGAGTAAAAGATAGCATATATTTGGAATTTGTAAGTCACTGGTGTGGACTTCTTAAGCCATGGGTGGTTACTAAGCATGGAGTTAAGCTTGAACCCTGGGGTTTGCCAGTTCATAATTAAGATAAAATCTATTCAATGGTCAAAAATTGAAAATTCAGGAGTTGCGTGAAGAGAAACATAGAAGAAGTACCTGGAAAATAGTCTTGGAGAAGAAAGTGTACCCGCAACAGAATAAGCATCGACTCATGCTCAATTTCCAAAGGCCAAAATTATAACCAGTATGTATGGTAGAAGCTGGGAGAAAAACAATGAATTTTTCCACTAAATACAGTTTCAAATTAATCATTGGCATGGTGCTAACTTTGTTAGAGGTAACAGATAGAAGATTGAAGTTTAAAAGACAATACACTCTGATGAATTAGGGATTACCGTGGCATTAGAGGGCACATGCCAAATTACATTGTCGTCTCCAAATGCACCCCTACGTAGTGTCCATCTGACACTTTGTGACTTGAACCTTTAAAATGCTTGCTCAGCCACTTCATCATTCAAGATTTATTGTGAGAGTATGATGGTACAATGTGACCTGCATGTCCCAAATAACATGAGCCAACAATGAAAACCATAATTGAATTATTAATGCCTTACTAATTTAATCCTTGAAAAGACGAAAAACATGAATCCAAGAAATAAAATGATAAGGTTCTCATTACCCAGCTATTATATTTATAGATATGGAAGAATTGTTGATTGGTTGTTTCAGAATTTAAAGTATTTTACTTATTCTCTCAAACATATGAAAAGACACTAAAATTACCAAGGTCATATTTCAACAAAAATCTTGCAGAAAACTAGATTGCAACTATGAAGATATTGTTCTAAATTTTAAAAATTATAGTAATAAAATCCTTCTTCAACATGACTTAACATTTTATATCATATTAGAAAAATTTTGAGTCAGGGAACAAGTACAAGGTTTAGAGTTAAAATATTTGCGTCAAGGACAAGGAGATATCATATACAAATTTCTGAGTTGAGGTCATCACTAGAGAACATAGTCTTGAGTCTTAAACCAATACTTAATTAGGGACTTATGGAAATAAATGGGTACAAGATGTGAATTCATCCCTCATGAGTCATGGCACACACACAACTCCTAAGGCTTTACAACAACTGCAGCTGCACCCATCACACTACCTTTTTAGGCTGAATTGTCCACACCTGAGGATTTGCAAGTTGCAACCACTGCAGATGCACCCATCACATCAGCTTTTTAGGTTGAATTGTCCACATGTCCTAACCCACAGAAGATGTAGTTGAATAGTCTGTTGTGCTGAATTCCACAGCTTTTGTCCACAACTAACCATAAGTCCTTGCATGTGATGAGTGCACCAGACATGTATCATGGGAGCCACAAAACCTGCAAATAAAATTATCCATAAGTCCAAAATGGGGAGGATGTAACTGGCAATAACAAAGCTGAGAAAAATTCTCCCTTGCAATGAAATTCCAGATGTGACTCCTCATGAACAGAGAGCCATTCTTATAAAATATTCTAAGAGAAACATGTTTTAAAGCTAAATGTATAAAATTCATTAACCGCCCTGCCATTCTACTGTGTCATATCCCTTGAGCACCCCCCAACACAGTTACTCCCTTGGTAGAAAAGGCCAAATAACTAAATAAGTTTGCTCAAAAATGTAAAAATAACATCCAGATATGGGAAGAATACACCAATGCCCAACATTCTTGGGACTACAAGTTAGTAGCAAGGAGTTTCACACCTTTGGTCAAGATTCCATTCTCACAGGCTTCACCCATGGGAGATAGGAAGGGATTGAACTTATGGCATTGGGAGGTGATGAACCATTTGCATATATTGCAAACCCAAGCCTACCCTCATTCTCCTTGAGGCAAACACTACCGACCAAGTTCCATTCACATAGCTTTTACCCAGCACGTGGAGGTAGTCATTGAACTTACACCATCAGGAAGTGATTAAATTCGTGTACATGTTATGGACCCAAGGCCACCCCGTGTTCTCCTTGAGGCCTGACAAAATATGTTTTTCAAGCGGGTTGTGATCAAGTTGTAAATCAAATGTGTTATCATCGCGAAGACTCAAGTGTAATCTCCCCTCAAGAACATGATGTCGTGATTTAATGTTGTCAATTTGTGTTATCGTCCGATATCTCATCAATAACTAAGCCTAGACAATTGGTCCTAGGCAATGTCCTGCATAATTTTGATGAAATAGATACAGCTTGGTCATGGCATTTAGGCCAAAACTAGGCCCACTTCATTAACCAAGTCTTATTTACTAACCAGAATAAAAGGGGATGAATATGTCAAGGAATAAATGAATAGGAGCAGGGATAATAACATACGAAGAAGGTTCAAATTTGACACATATTGCAAATTATATTTGTTAGGCCTAAAATCATTCGATCCATGCATAGAATGGTATACCAAATAAAGCATTGGAATAGAATGCACATCATACCATGTTTAAACCTAGGCAAGTGCAAAATTCTTCCTGTTCTTCTCTAATCAAGAGAGTCCACATCTTAAAGATCTCCCCATTGATTTGTTAGATAATGTTATTCTAATGGGAGTGGATGTGAAGAAACTGCCTTGAAAATCATTCCAATGAGAAGACATACACGTGGCACAACAAACCCTAGAATTTGGTCAAATGAGCACATTTCATGGGAACATTTTGGCTAGGAGGATGAAAAAAGGCATCACGCAGAAGCTCTCTCCATTGTAAAGGCATGGATGGATTAATGGGAAATTCTCGTGAGCCTAGTTGAAGATTTACTAGAGAAAGAAAGTTCAAGGATTTCTTTTGTAATATCAGGTTCATCATTACATCCATATTGTTGTTTGTCTATTTTAGGAAATTCATTAAAATTTTCCCACAGAATTAGGCTTCATATTAGGGAAAAGTCTGTCATTTGAAGAAGGGCTTTGGTTGAGTTGTTCCTATCAATTTCCCTTGCCGATTACTATTAAGTTAGACAAATTACCATTGTCATTTCAGTTCATGGTAGGACACATTTGTAGTTTCTAGTACAATCACCCCTTTTGTTGCCATGAATGTGTATTAAGGAGCACCTTTGTAAGGGCCCTCTATGTAATTTTTGCAATCTGGAAAAAAAATTCATAGGTTGAGTTTTTGGCATGTTGTAATAGCACTATCATGCCATCCACATTCACAATTTCAAACCCTCTAAAGGTTTCCACTTGACTCCATTTGCCCTAATTGGATAGGTACTAATCCCAGTGGGGATTGCAAAAGGCATCATGCAGAAGCTCTCTCCATTGTAAAGGCATGGATGGATTAATGGGAAATTCCCCTGTGAGCCTAGTTGAAGATCTACTGGAGAAAGAAAGTTCAAGGATTTCTTTTGTAATATCAGGTTCATCATTGCATCCATATTGTTGTTTGTCTGTTGCTGGAAATTCATTAAAATTTTCCCACAAAATTAGGCTTCATATTAGGAAAAAGTCTGTCATTTGAAGAAGGGCTTTGGCTGAGGTGTTCCTATCAATTTCCCTTGCCAATTACTATTAAGTTAGACAAATTACTGCTATCATTTCAGTTCATGGTAGGACACATTTGCAGTTTCTAGTATAATCACCCCTTTTGTTGCCATGAGTGTGTATTAAGGAGCACCTTTGTAAGGGCTCTCTATGTAATTTCTGCAATCTGGAAAAAAAATTCATAGGTTGAGTTTTTGGCATGTTGTAACAGCACTATTGTGCCATCCACATTCACAATTTCAAACCCTCTGAAGGTTGCCACTTGAATCCATTTGCCCTAAATGGATAGGCACTAATCCCCACTAATCCCAGTGTTACATCACAATCTATGTCTAAATATATCTCATATTTTAATTAAGGAAACCCCCCTTGTTCCAGGCGATAGACAGCCGAATGCAAGAGAGGACAATATTGTGGTGGCAACAAACAAACCCTCTTAGTTCCCCTAAAGGTTGTACATGTGTTTTAAGGCTTTACCACTTAAAGTGCAGGTTTGTGAGGTAACAAGAATCATCAATGTATCTTAGCATTTTTATAAATGTCAATGCTGGGCATTGACTTAGTTAGAAACAAGAAAGTTGAAACAAGCAGTCTTTATGTTAGATAGAAAAACAGCTTAGGATAGTAACTGTGGATTCACCCCTTCAATCTTTTAAAATATTAGAGTTTGTGCTTTTTTTTTGGTTTACAGTTTCATCATTACCATAGATCCATTTTAACAATCTGTGATACCAGTGCTTTAATGGTGTAAATTCAAAGAAAACAGATGACCACACTGCATGGATGTGATCTTTCAAATCATATGACATCATCTTGAACAACAGAGGCAAAATAAGGATGGGTATGAGAAATTTCTTCGTTGTAATAGAATGGGTGAGACAGAATGATGGCCCGCAAAAGAAAAAAAATTAAAAGAGTTGCAGGATGCTCTTCTTACACTCAAGGAGATACACATTTTCCTTGAGAGGGATCACTACAATGTGGTCCTTCAAGGGGAAATGAAAGTTTGTAAGGAAATGCACTGCATTATAAGGGGTTCCAGGGTGCATTCTCAACTATAGTGGATTTTTTGAAGGGGATGAAGGATCCAAATTCCAAAGTCTACTTTGACTACTTGAAAGGAAAAGTGACCGTTACAATATTCTTCATTTGCATCAGTAGGATGAATCTCTTGCAGAGGATCAAACAAAGGTCAAAGGCATGTTCCAATTGCATTTTCAAAATATTTTCTCTTAATTATTTTACGGATCATGTGGTGGATGTCAAGAACGCTCATTGTAGAGTAATTCCATGCAAGATTTATATCTATTGGTGTAGTGATTGAGTCAAATTGGATAGTGAATTCTCGAAAGAGAGGGGTTTTTTTAGCTCTTAGTTCTATGAAGAATATCAAGTCATCGAAAATGGATGGCCTTTGTTTTGATTTTTTCATCAGGAATGGATGGCCTTCATTCTGATTTCCACAAGGCCATGTTGAACACAATACAAGATTATTTCTATTGTTTGACAGCTGAAAATGTCTCTTCTAAAAGGCTATCTAAATCTCTCAATCAAGGCCTTAGTAAACACATTACCAAGAATGTAGCTAGGGGCACTATTGGAGGTTGGAGCCTCATTACTTTCCTCTGTGTCTCATACAAGATCATGGCTAAAGAAATGGCTCTCAATTGCATGGAAGGTAGTTCAACAAGAGCAGACAGGTTTTGTACAGGGTCCAATTATTCTAGACATGTAATCTAGACTCGAGAGGCCTTGGAATGGGTTTGAGACAGTGGCTACCAGCCTTGTTTTCTGCAGATTGAAGCTTCATCACATAAATGTTAGTTTTTCTTGTACTACCGTCTAACCTCGCACTATTCGTTCCAAACCGTATTGCCCTTTGGCCTTGTTGTTACTTGCTTTATCTACAATGTTCGGTCCTTTAGACCTTACATGAATGACATTAATTCCACCAAATAGGTTGTGAGCACTTCCCAATATTTCCTACACAGATTTTAGATTGGCCATTTAAACATTAAACCTAACATACGGTTCGTCACAGAGAAGATGATTAAAGGTTTGGAGGATAACTGATAAAGACCTGCAAGGAACAATCCCATGTAGTACGGTTTTCCTTCACACAAATGGTGCACAGAAAGCACACTTTCAACCTTCCCACTACGTCCAATAAAGTGTTCTATTTTTCCATCACTGTCACATGTCAAATCAGCCAAGGTTGCTTGTGTATTTGGCTTCTCATGCAACTGATGCAAAGCCATTATAGGTAAAACTTGATTTATGGCCCATGAATCAAGTATGGAACGGAAAATAGATAAGTTGATATGATATGTTGCTGCTAAGTATTTCTTAAGCTTATCTACTTCATCTGGTAACTCAGAGTCTACAAAATTTTAAGACACTAAATGAAATAGAATCATAGACATCTTCAACTTGGTCCCTATGCTCAAGACTTAGGAAACCAAGCTTAAATAAGCTATGGGCCTCTTTTTTTAACCAATTTGCATCATTGTAAGCTTCCTGTACATTTTGTTGGTAGACAGTTTTTTTGATATCATATAAAGTTAATTCACCAGGATTGCAATATTTCTGAAGCTTTGTGTTTGTATGATATGGAACAACTGAACCTGCATGCAATTCACTTGAATGCAGATCCTCTTGAACAACTGTACCTGAATTTTGGACCACGATGTGTGGCCATGGTGAACACACTACTCTCTAATGCATCAACATTTCTCCTTGTTAGTAACTCATTATCCCCTAAAATTTTGCTAAATCAATCTATTTGTCAAGGGTGCCCCTTTGCCCTAGATTTGTATATTTGACAATGGATGCCTTGGCTCACCTATTTGAAGTTTCTGGCATTCAGGGGCAAGTGAAGGAAATATTACATCCTGATGGGTTAGACATGGTCAACAATCATTTTGCTAATGGATCCTTTATTTCTATGAGTGTTAAGAAGAGCTTGGTTGATGGTGCTCATACTTGTTTGCACATCTTTGGATCTACATTAGATGTTGTGGTTAGTGACCACGAGACAATTTTTTAGTTGTTAGAGTTAGACTCTCAGCCTACTAGATTCCCACAGCTCGGACTTATGTTCGACCGAGGGTAATTGCGAGGTATCTAGGCATTGCATTTGAAATTTTGAAGTGGGGCTTTCATCAGTGGCTATCCAAGATTGGTGTACCGTGTCTTAAATAATTTTAGAGTAAGCATTGATTTTGGCACCATAAGGACCTCTCATTAGATGGGAATTTGAAAAGGGGGTTGGACAGTGTTGGGCCTCAAAATAGTCCCTATTTTCACTCCATTATTTATCAATATCTTCACATTTTACCTTCATGTCACCTCCATTCCACCTCCATATCATTACATTCACTTCATTATTGGGTCATAACTATGTTTTTCCAAAGTTTATTAATTCTTAACATTTTAAAGTGAATTTATGGCTAAAACTTAGAAAATAATATGTTTATACTTATACCTAACAATTAGCATGAGTTTGTTGACATGTGTAGGCTCAAAGGAAGCTTCCAAGACACCTTTATGTGGCCTTGGATGATCAAATTCGAAGTTAAGAAGATAAACCTCATGGAAAAGATCATGGAGGAAATCATGGAGGATAGGGTTATGTGTCTAGATGGTTAGAGATATTAGTGGATGATCATTATGAGTTTGTTACTCCTCTCATTGTATAAATAGGAGTACCTCATCCATTCCAAGGGGAGGACTCTTAGAGCATTGTATCCAATTAATGATGGAATAGAATAAAGCTTCATTTTTCATATATTTCCATTATGTAGTTTTAGATGTAAATTGTGTTAATGAATTTATGGAATTTATGTAGTTTTAGATTTAAGTTTCCTTAATGTAGTATATGGAATAATTTGTCTTGTTCTTAAGAGAATTGAGCTCACTCTAAAAGGATGAGAGAAACATTTTATTTCATATTAGATTTTGTTTCATTTCATTGCTTAGATGTTTAAGGATTTATTTGTGATTGATGAATGAGTTTTAAATTAGAATCTTATCAACATGTGAGAGGATATCCAAGGGTCTAAGTTAGGCTCTCTCTCTATTTGATTTGCATGATAATTGAAATTCATTCTTTTGCTTTTATGTTTCAAGTCATTTCATTTCTTATGCTTATGAATGAATCTTAGTTTAGTTTGGATTAGTACATGAGAGGACAATCAAAAGACTAAGTTAGTCTTTCTCTCTCTTTGAATCTGAACAACAATTAAAGTTCATTCTCTTGTCGAATTAAAATTGGTTTCTTTTGTTTGTGTGCAAGTAGTTTCTTGTTGAGATTTTTGATATTAAGATGAATGAGTTATAATGGAATACTTTACATGTCTCTTAAGTTAAGAGCTTCTTTCATTAATAATTTATCCATCTTAAGTTCTTGGTTTTAATCTCTGATTCATTAAGTGGTAATTGAGGTGAAAGTGGATTTCTTGAGTCAAGAACCATTTCAATATTATTCCTCTTTTTAAACTAATTGAGTTAGAGTTATAGAATATATTACTTTCAGCTTTTGAATAGCCTTGTCTTTATTTCAAGTTTATGGTTTTATGAATGATTTCTCTATGATACTGTAGGGAAGGACAACCAGGACCTCCTAAGTTAGGAGCCTCTTCCCTTGCATATTATATTGAATCATAAACAATTTAGTTAGACATAGAGTTAGTTGCCTACTCCTGCATATATATTGCTGGAACCATCACAAGCTCACGAGTTTCCCTGGTCGATAATTTAATGCAGCAATTTTTTCAAATAAATTTCCCAACAGACAGATCCTCTATACCTCACACGTTTATTATGTATCTTGTTGGTTGCCTAGTAAGACTCAATTTCAGCATTTAGAGCAGATCATGCAATCATACCTATGGTAAAAGTATGGTGGGAAGGAAAATATTCCACAAGGATGGGGGGGCTCATCCCTTGCCCAATGTGTTGAAAAATAACATTGCGACATCGAGGCCATTTTGCAGGGATGCGGGGTGGATCTTTGGTCAGTCCTTGCAGTAGTATCAACCACAAAGGCTTTAACCTTTGTTGCTTTAGCAGAATCTATTAACTCCAACTCTCAATGCAAGATGGGGTGCCGGTTGATATATAAGATAGGTGAGCACACAAATTACACCGTTTCTAATCTGTTTGGAAAGATAATCAGGACCAGTATTTAGTTCTCCTTTAATGCCACGCTCACTAGTGTGCTGCCTTGTTTGGAAATTGTAGCTATCTGGTCCACTCTTCCTTCATTGGGATTTGGCAGTGATTGAGAGTCTCTGCTTTGTTTTCCCTAGGAAGATTAAGTGTAAGTTAGCAAAAATTTAGTTATCTGTCTACTTTTTGTTCCATTTATCTGTTTACTTTTTGTTCCATGTGTTGTAATGAGGTACATGACTAGCTATTAACTGTGGATGAATTATTGATAAGAGATGCTCAATATTTATATTCAGTAACCTATACAGACTTCATTTCTTCTTTGCTAGTCATCATTAAAATGGAACCCCCAAAGGGAGGACAATTTAAGTCAAATTTTGATAAGGCTGCAAAAAGAGATCCTAGAAGAGTAGTTAGTGGAAGGGTAATAACGAGAAGGAATGGGGAGATGATTGCAGTATATATGGAGAAAATAGGAATAAACATCAACAATCAAGCAGGAATGAGGGATCTTATAGCGGAGTTAAATTTTTCCTAGGTCTAGCCTGGAAAGAGTGGCAATGGAATGGAGTGGAATTCTCAAATTATAATCAATGTTGTGATGAAAAAATGCATTTCTTCTCGAATTTGGAAGTTTGAACCCCCAATGTCAATGGATTAAAAGGAGGTTTCAGCAGAAAGGTTAGAAATAGATCTCATTATGCTACAAGAGTAGCCAACAAGGTTGCTGATTGGCTTTATAACATGCCATTGAGTGGCAAGTATATGACATCAAGATTTTCAAAACCTAAGGTTCAAAGGAAGAATAATGAATTATTGAAATTAATAGTAAGTCAAAATGTTGAGACTTAGAAAAAACACTAGGCCTTGGGAAGCTGACATAGATGTCCTTGTTTTTTCAATTAGAAAGATTAAGGAAAAATACCTTAAGTTGCAGGACATCAAATTTATGGACTGATTGCAAATCCCTCCATAATTTGCGACAATGGTGGCAGCCGTTAGTGAGTAGTATAAATCAGATTTTAATTCTTATGAAGTTTCTGTTTGTTTTCACACCTGGAGAAGAATTGGGCTTGTTAATTCACTTTCTCTCTGCATTATCTCAGTCTCTATTATCCATTAGCAATCAGAAGAAGGCTAGAAAGGAGAGGAGAAAAGCCCAAACGCTCCCTCAAGGAACTATGAGGAAAGAGGGTCCTGCCTGTCAATTGCATAATTAAAAATGATGGAAATCCTCTAAGGAGACAGTCCAGATTGACAAGCAATATGTTCATAGGCAGGAAGAGTCCTCCACGTGGAATGATACTAAGAAACCCTTTGGGAAGTGAAAATTTTCCTTGAACATGTGCTCTTCAAACAATAAATTCACGAGTCACTTGTCAGTGTGGGTGAGAGATTTCAATGACTGGAGGATAGTACTCTATTTTTTAAGTTGAAGGTGAGAGAAATCATCAGGGAGGCAATGGAAAAAGCTATGGCATAGTTTGCTAAGTGAGTGTGGAATCATGAGGAAGACAAGAGGGTTGTTGATATTGAGTTAAGGCTAGAACATTGCTACAAGCTTGACCTAATTTTCCAGCTTTCCCGGTTCAATGCAAAACTAAGTTCAAAGTCAAGGAGATTAGATTGTACACTGATGGTTCAAAGAGAACAAGCGACTAAGTGGATGCCAACAAGGTGCTACTTAGCCACTGGGAGAGGTGCTTGGAGCAGCTGCCTCACTTGATCATTCTGCCAGTGATAAGCTCAAACAACAATGATGACAACCCAAGCCAAAAAACAAGGCAATCCATAAAATGTACAATAAATCCCCATTATGCTTATTAGTTGTTAAAGGAGGGACAAACAGTCTTTGTATTGATACTGCTCTTAATAATGCTGAAAAAAAATTGATGCAAACATCAGAAATACTCTGAAATCTTCTTGTACATGTAGCTGATAACAATGTTGCCAGAAGCAAGAATGCGGATGGAAAAAAAAAATTAGGAACTGGGAAGCGTGAATCCCAAAAAATAGAAATTTTCAACAAAAAAAAAAATGAGAACATGAAAGATAAAGAAGATATAAAACAGTATAAATGCAAATATATTTCAATATTTTACTTCTTAAACGATAAAGCATGAGAAATTACATCATGATTCATGGTTCATATGAAAAGGATGAATAACTTTTTTTTTCAAAGAAAACCTCCCAAGATTCCCCCACCCCCCCTTCCCCCAAATATCCAGATGGAGAATAGGACAATCACCAACCACAACAGCAGCTGGAAACCTTGACAAACTCGACTGGCTTTGAACCTGTGACCTATGCCATCCCCATCAACAACATGCCTTTGGAAAACGGTTCAACTAATTGAGCCAACCCTTGGGCCTACATAACTATTATTTATTAGCCAAATTTTGGAATTTGAAATGACTACACACCAAATTGTGGAAGCTGCAAAAATTGAGTTATGAAGATAAACTCAAAGCATTAGTGCAACTTCTCCACAATCTCATCATCCTTGTAAACAACCAAAGACCACCATGGAGAGCAGGACAATCACCAGCCACAACAACAGATAGAAACCCTGACAGACTCGACTGGCTTTGAACCTGTGACCTATGCCATCCCCATCAACAACATGCTTTTGGCATATGGTTCAACTAATTGAGCCAACCCTGGGGCCTACATAGCTATTATTTATTAGCCAAATTTTTGAATTTACAATATGACTACACACCAAATTGTAGAAGCTTCAAAAATTGAGTTATGAAGATCAGCTCAAAGCATTAGTGCAACTGCTCCACAATCTCATCACCCTTGTAAACAGCCAAAGACCACCCTGTGTTCATCATCCAATTTCTTGTTTACTCTGCAAGCCAGAGCCTACATCATAGTGGACAGTAGAGTGCCTGAAGAATGGATGGATGAATTAGCTAAAAGGGTTTTTATTCCATTATTTGGCATTTTTATGGACATCCTAATTTATACATTTGTTCAATGAACTTTCAACTTATATAATCTTTTATTTATTACCTCATTTTACTTTGACATAGGGAAATGCATTTTTAACTTCGATATGTTCACTACAATAATTCTTGGTAGGGTTCATTATTTGCTGATATAAAAAAAAATTGTAAACAATTCTTGGATGATGTTTTTAAAATATATCCCAAACAAATTCCGCTAGGCTAGGGAAATGCTACTTCTTTTATCTTTTTTGCCATCCCTGATACCCTCCCTTCATACCTGACTGTTGGCATCTTCAACTTTATCTCAGTTACAAAGATAAGAGACATTACTTTGACAATTCAATTGGTTATATTTCCTTCTCCATAGAAAGCTCTACTAGTGATGTTCCCAATACATCATTCCGAGTGAGACAGAAATGGAGATGGATAGATTAGATAAAAATGAACCTCAATCCTTGAAATAAACATTATGGTCATTAAACAATATATACTTAACATGGAAGACAAAGTAATAGATAAAGATAAGATAATTTTATTAACGTCCAACGAATGACCACAAAAAGGTCAATGGGACTGTTGGTTACAATGATTACAGCATACTAGTTGGTGGACCAAACGGTCCCCTTTCTTTATAAGAGCAGGAAAAGAAAAATTACAAAGAATACGAAAGTAAAAGTTTGGATGACTGAAACATCTTGACAATAAGTCATGGTGAAGAAGTCCTGGAGGAGAAGGATGAGCCTCCTGAGTGGGGGGAGACTCCTTCTCCTAGCATCCGAGGCTGTTAGAAGAGGACTAAAAGAAACTTGTCAATGTCTGTTGCCCTGAAGAGGAGCTGGACTGCTGCCACTGTCGTCGGGAGGATTTGGGGCGCCCCCTAGAGGTGGGGGGGTGCCTAGTTCTGGATCGTTGATGGGGTCTAGTGGGACGAGATTCCTGGATCTGCACTGACCTGGAGTCATGGTCTAAGGATCGATCGGTGGCTCTCTTGGTGCCCTGTGATGTTGGGAGTGCTCTGAAGAAGTCAGTGATCCTCTGTGTGGTGGCCAAGGTGGACGGAAGCTGGAGTAGAGTCAAACGGTGTCTGAAGGTCTCCTGGAAGTAAAGTGCCAAGCATTTCTGGTCAGTGTATCTAAGGAAGTTGGCTGATAAGCAATAAAAGTGTCTGCGGATCCCATAGTAGACGAGGCATCTGAAGATGAAGTGTGACTCAGTTTCCACCTCCTGTAAGTGACAAAGTTGACAGATCATCTCCATCCTATCAATATGGTGGTTTGTTTCCACCCGAAGTTTGTGTGATCCAACTCTGAGCTGCCCAAGGGGGATCCTGATGGCATGCATCCAATGTTGGAGGGTATAAGGGGGTCGAGTGATGAGTCCATCTCTGACCTCCAAGAAGTGCTCAACGTAAAAGGCCATCTTTGGGCGCAGACTGCCTAGAGGATTGACGCATTTAGTCCCTTAGTTAAATAAGGGACTAAACCTGGAAGAATAAAAACCTATTTAAGACCAAGAGTGAAGGATAGTAGATATGAAAAAGAGACCCCTACCTATGAAATACACAACTCACCAAAGAGATAAGGTTGATAAGGAAGCCTAGCAAACTGGAAAAACCGAAATCTAGATAATTAATAATGTACAAACACAATAATTGACCAAACAACACGGAATTCCACTTGAAATCCAAAAAATGGGCACTCAACGTAACATGCTTCTATATGTCACATAATATTATCTACTTTGAGATTTGCTAATAAAAACCACATCATGATATCTTTCAAGATTCGTTAGTAGATGTTGTATAACAATATCTTTCTAGATGTGTTAGTCATTCAAGTCTCCATTAAGAGAAACCTAGGAAAAGGAAATATTGTAGGGAAGCACTCCCCTTGCTCAACTTTCAAGCAAGTATCTACAATAGTGCACTCCCAAAATACTCCTGATCGAGTGTTTTCAAGCCACACATGCCACATAGTGCCAAGGCATTTAAGAGATGCCAGGTGCTATGGTATGTCAATATATAAACTATGTTGCTTAATTTTTTTACAACCACAGTTGGATGTGATAAGCCTTGCCTTGGTAACTTGTTAAGTGGGATGAGTTGAGATTGGACATGAGTAGCCTAAGATGAGTTACATGTAGTTTTTAGGTGAATAAAGTATACGTTGAATTTCAATGACATGCGAGAATTTGTTTTTGGTCTTAGAATATTTGATGCAAACACACTCAAGTGCCACAACACATATACTTTGCACAACGAAATCTACACACATTAGGGAATCAACTAGTGCACATGACAATTTTTAAATTTTTCAAACCGTTCTTCGTTAAATACAAACTATAATAGAATAGGCTAGAGCTCTTGTACCACAGATCATGACCCTTTACAATCACACTGATATAAGTAATACAACTAGGGCTTGGTGTTAGTCTTTTGATAACCAATCTACCTCGAACAAGACAACACTTTAACCACTTTTTGATGGTGGCCACACATAGCCCTTTCAGTCCACATGTACTGAACATCACATCTGGCAGGTCCTCTTGCCTCCCATTATGCAACTCCTCAATTTTCCTCTATCAATGATCAACTCCTAATTAGTGTATAGATAGGATTTAGTTGGATTCATTTGTATCATCACTTGACTTGGGGTCTCTCTATCTTTAGATAACTTCATATTTTTCCTTGTAGGACTATTTTGGACGATGGATGCATTTTGATGTATGGATTTGGGCTATTTTTATGTTGGAGCTTTGTTTTTTCAAATGTGAAGCTAGTTGGATATACCCTCTAACATTGTGAGTGATAATTTAACTCTATTCTTCTTGTTGTTGCATGCTATTGAATTCACTATAACTAGGGCTAATTGTTGCATGATGGAAATGTGGGATTATGTGTCTATTTAGCTTATTTAATGTATGGGCCATTGTTAGATGAATGAAATGTCTTTGAGACCATTGTGTCTCAATAATATTGCACCATTTGTATGAATTATAAATTCTTGAAGGTCACTTTTCGTATTCCTCTAACATTGGACGAAGTTGACTTTTTGGGCCTCCTTGATCAAGAAACCAAATTCTTTCTTATTATCATCCCTGAATCCATATCCCCAAGTGAATTAGGCACTATTACCTCAAAAAGGGTGATGATTTCCCCCCATTTTTTCACAATTTTCCATTTTTCCCTAGGTCTAGCCCCATTATGTCACCTAGGGCATCAATTTCCCAGAAATCTAGCCAGAGGAAAACTTCGATCTCCGAGAGGCAACTGCATTGGTGAGTCCCCTCACTCTCCTCGAAATTTGGGCCAATTATGATGGTGGAATCTCTAGATACCTCAAGCCCTATCTCTAGGATCAAGTTTTGCCTAGGTGTTCCCAAGGCTAGAACCTAGTAGGATCAATTTGACCCATCGAAGTAAAAAATCTTGCTTGATCCTTTCCCCTCACATTTTCTAGGATAGGAACATCATTGGTTGCTAAATTTCATCCCTGAACCTTGGCTGGGTCCACTTGGCCCTGTGTGGTCACATTTTGTGTCAAAGGCCTTTCATCAAGGACCATTTGGGAATCCAAGTTCCCAAAGCATTTTATGGATTGAGAACTTCCTTCACAAGTCATATTCTTCTCCCTCAACCCTTCAATCCCCCTCCTCTCTCCCTATAAGATTAAGTCCCTTGCTTAAAAGGCAAGGAAGTCCCACTCTTTATTATATCTTAGGGAAATGGTTTCTAGGGCTAGTGAACTAGGGCTAGGGCTAGTTGGCTGGCCCACTTGACTGCTACTTTAGTCCTTCAAAGTCTGCACATCCTTAGGCCCTATACACCTGCCCTTCTACCAATCTTGTTGTCCTTCACAAGTACAAGAGTTAGGCCTCTTCTTTGACAGTAACCTAACAACCCTTCAACTATACTTGGACTACCATAAATCTGCCCAACCACAGTCAATTCTTTTTACTGATCTAGGGCCCACAATATTCTCTTCATCTACGGATCTTCAAATCTTCCACTTAACAATGGTTTGAGTCCTCTCAAAATCATTGTTCTTGTGTATCGACAATTTGATCTTTGTTGTCCAATCTATGAAAAAATCTAGACTACTCCTCTTATCATCCTTCTAACAATCTGTAGATGACTGAACTAGGGTCATAAATTAGCCACTAACAGTCCATTGGGTAATTTTGTATAGGTTGCTTTCGATATTTGTCTAAAACTCTCTGGATAGTCCACCAAAATCAACTCCTCTGCATGTCAATCCATTCTTCATATGGCACATTTATTTTGCATGCTCAATCTTATGCTCAGGTTCCACCCTCCTTTGGATCTGCTATCTCCACACATACTGAATCTACAAACCATCTTCCATATCCGCAATCTATATTGCAAAAATAAACCTCGCTCTAAGGGTCACAACCGTTCTTCTTCTACACAAATTGGTCACAGTCTTAAGGGCATACCTTATGAACTAAACATGCTAGGAAATTGTCCTAACTAGGGTTAAAGAAAAAATTGTGGCCATGTTTGGATGGGTGCTAATTTGTAGGGTTTTCCATTTTTATAATTTTATTTGTTGTGCTTTGTACCATGCTACCTAGTTGCTTTCCTGTTGCCCTAGCATTTTAACTTTTTCGATGTCTATCTCTCTATTGTTTCTTGCCCCATTTGAAACGTCATCCTTATTTGGTAGGTGTTCTCTTTAATATAGTGTGAATATTTTTCCATCACACAACTTATGTGGCGTTTGTCTACTGAACTAGCTTGTAAGGCCCATTCATCAGGGTATTTGATGAAATGAAATGATTATCGATGATCACCAACTAATGGCACCTGCAAAGATTTACTCTAACAATTCTATAGTTTTCCTGTGCCAACAATTATACAACATTTTAACCTCATGAACTAGTCTCCTCTATTCTCTTAGCTGATGCTATAAACACTTATTGTTGTTGTCAAAGCTTTTACTCTCTAGTCCCATTGAGATATTTCAGTTATTTGTGGACATTGATCTATTTTCATTTCATTTCTTCAATTTTTCTGACTGTTATGTGTTACCTTTGGCCAGTGACTTCTTTCTTACCTATGATTTTTCTACATAAGCATTCGAGCCAGCCAGAGCAGCAGGGGCAGCAGGAGCCACTCAGTCCAGCCAAAGCCCAGCAGGGGCAACGTAGAGGCAGCAGGAGCCACGCAGGCCCAGTCAGGGCAGCGCAGGGGCAGTGTAAGCCCTTCAGGTGTGACGTAGACCCTTATTGAGCAACGCAGAGGTCGACATAGGCCATTCAGGCTGACGTAGAGGGATTCAGAGCAGCGCATTACTGCCATTTTTATTTCTCTGTTGGGTGAACCAGTTTTGGTGCCTAGGATTGTTGTACTTAGATTCTGCATAATAATGAAAACCCTCTAGAGCTAGCTGCACCGGTTTTCCCACATTGGGTTTTTTCCGGGGACAGTTGTCCAAAAAATCCGTCTGCCACTTTGTCTATGAGCATTTTATTCAATATTTGATCTGTATGCATAGGTTTCTAGTTGTATTTACTATTTAATTCGCTAATTTATTAAATATTTCATAAATTAACTTGTAACTTAATTCAAGTAGGAGAAGTAAATCAAGATACTGCAGTAGGGTTTCTTAGATTAATATATTTTCACATTCCCTAGGTCTAGCCCCATTAGGTCACCTAGGGCAATAATTTCCCAGGAATCTAGCTAGAGGAAAAATTCTATCTCCTAGAGGTAGTTGCGTTGTTGGGTGCCCTCACTCTCCTCAGAACTTGGGCCAATTCCGACGGTGGAATCTCCGGATTCCTCAAGCCCTAGCTCTAGGGTCAAGTTTTTCCTAAGTGGTCCCATGAATAGAACCTAGTAGGATCAATTTGACCTATTGAAGTAAAAACTCTTGTCTGATCCTTTCCCCTCACCTTGTCCAAGATAGGAACATCATTGGTTGCTAAATTCCATCCCCGAACCTGGGCTGGGTCCACTTGGCCTCGTGTGGTCCCATTTGGTGTCAAAGGGCTTCAATCAAGGACCATTTGGGAATCCAAGTTCCCAAAGGATTTTAGGGATTAACAACTTCCTTCATAAGTATTTTTCTTCTCCCTCAACCCTTCAATCCCCCTCCTCTCTCCCTAGAAGATAAATTCACTTGCTTAAAAGGAAAGCACGTCCCACTCTTTATTTTATCTTAGGGAAAGGGTTTCGAGGGTCACTTCCCACCTATTCATTGACCTATATGCTACAAGTGACTTCCTAAACTACTAGGACTCCACCCATCGGTGAAATTCCATGAAGAGAAAGGAGCCTTAGCTGTGGTGACAATGGGCTAAGCCTCCATCGTTTCCCTTGTCCCAGCAGTTGCCCTCTTAAGAACCCCTTTTAGGTCCACTACTAGTTTGAGTGGTAACGAGTTCTTCACAATTTCATTTGTGAACAACTCTTTGGTAAGCCCACTTTTGCCATATTATAGCTCCAAGATGAGAATTCCAGGGCTATGGAGGCTACCCTTCTTCTCTCTGAATCAATCCTCTACAATATAGTGAACTAGGGCTAATTCGTTGGCCCACTTGATTGTTACTTTAGTCCTTCAAAGTCTGCACATCCTTAGGCCCTATACACCTACCCTTCTACCAATTTTGTTGTCCTTCACCAGAACAAGGGTCAGGGATCTTCTTTGACAGTAACCTAACAACCCTCCAACTGTACTTGGACTACCATCAATCTGCCCAACCACAGTCAATTCTTTTCACTGATCTAGGGCCCACAATAGTGTCTTCATCTAGGGCTCTTCAAATCTGCCACCTAACAATGGTTTGAGTCCTCTCAAGATCATTGTTCTTGTGTATCGACAATTTGATCTTTGTTGTCCAATCTATGAACAAATATGAACTACTCCTCTTATCATACTTATAACAATCTATAGATGACTGAACTAGGGTTGCAAATTAGCCACTAACAGTCCATTTACTAATTTTTATAGGTTTCTTCAGATATTTGTTTAAAACTCTATGGAAAGTCCACCAAAATCAACTCCTCTGCATGTCAATCCATTATTCATATGACACATTTCTTCTGCATGCACAATCTTCTGCTCAGGTTCCACCCTCCTTTGGATCTATTGTCTCCACACATACTGAATCTGCAAACCATCTTCCAGATCTGTGGTCTTTATTGCAGAAATAAACCTCGCTCTAAGGGTCACAACTCATCTTCTTCTACACAATTTTTTCATAGTCTTAAGGGCATACCTTATGAACTAAACATGCTAGGAAATTGTCCCAACTAGGGCATTATACTTACGTACTTCTAATTGTTGTAGAACAAACCGTATCCACACATAGAAAAAACACGACTCTTGCCTCCATAAGGGACTCGACCTAGCTCATATGGATCCATAGATTCTGGGCATTTCTTTGATAGAATCTTGACATGAACTTCAGATCTAAATGTCGACCCTCAAACTAGGGTTAAATCAGTCAATATTATGCCTACGTTGACTTCTGTTATGGATCTAAATTACAGTGCAAGCCCTCCTCCATTTATGTTGTTCTTTATCACAGACCTTGCCGCCTACTAACCACCACAAGGCAAGATGGTATCAACCCTCTCTTCTATTTCATGTAGAAAATCTAACCAACGGGATTCAATCTAATCTTGTAATGTACTAAAACAAGATACTGAATCCTTCCTACAATTTTTGGAAACAAAACACGATCGCACAATCACATATAAGTAAGAGAAACAAGTTATCAATCGCACAACACTAGATGTATCTGGGGAAGAAACTCTCAAAACCCTCTATATCTATTTTGTATTAAGTCAAGGAATCATGAAACAATACAATGCTTAATCTCTCTTGATATTCTCCAGCACTCTGCCAATTGTCTCCTGCTGATCTAGGAAAAATCGGTCTAATACTTAGTCAATTCTCAGCCTGCCTTGCTCACGCAATTCCTATGGAATTATCTCCATATTAGTTAGGAAAATCGACCTTCCTTGATTGTGAAATCCATCATGGCATCCCAATGACTTTATAATTGCACATGGGAAATTTTCTATAAATACAACTGATAGTTATGTTCCTCTTAACTGTGTTACAATAAGGATGAAGGGTCTTTTTTATTATTTAAAAATAAGATAAAACCCTAAACAACCAAAACCCTAACTCGAGGAGATGTAACACCAAGAGTTTATGGGCCCCGTTGGGGTTATTTGGGCAGCCAACTTTCCGGGGTCGTAACTTGGTCATATGATCTTCGTTTGACACATATGATACCTCGTTAGAAAGATCTCTCTGAGGACTACAACTACTAATGTGATTTCTAAAAAATCACCAAACCTTTCATGCCCAAAAAATGTCGTTTGGGGCCTCAAAACGGCTCCGGAAGTTTAGGACCCGAAAAACTAACAAAAATAGTAAATTGTGCTATAATTAAGGAAACTAGAAAACTGAAAAAGACAATGGCGAGGGCCCAAGTGGAATAGGTGGGTGGCCACCAATATCCACCTCGATCACCTTAAATTTAATTTACTGAGCTAACTCAATCATCATGACTTAGTTAACTGACACATGTTGTTATGAGACGAAATTACAATTTATTTAAGTGAAAAATAAATTAGACGCCTCACATTCCTCACTCCTGGTACATCAAAATTCCTCACTAGTGTGGGTGCATTTTTTTTGTCCTTTCTAGTTGCCAATTTCACTGTTTCTTGTTGCAAATTTCAACACTCCCTCTCAGCAAGAAAGGAATTCAATATATCCCCATTCGGTACCTTTGGAATGTTCTGCATGCTACACTTCTCTAGTGTTGTTTGCACCTGCAAATCCTGAAACTAAATAGCCTCCGAACAACTTACTTAGTATAATGCATCTATCATCAGAGTCTTCTGACTGCTGCTAACTACTACACCTGTCTAGTACTGGATTCTCTGCGCTGCTGCTGACATCTGCATCCGTGCCCTTTGAAATATTTATAACTCTAATTTGTAATCCAGTATTTGACATATGTCACTCTGATTTCTATCTTGCTGACATCTAACTACATCAATCTAACCGATCCTTCCTACTACTATTGTACTGTGGGCTCCTCGTAGCCAGGTTCGATCCATGAGACACGGCATCTCAATGGACCTTGCCCAAATTTCTTATCTTGGGATTATGTCTACACATCACCCCACCTTACACCTCGACGTATGGATGCTCCCTCTTCCCATCTGGCTCGAAATTTCCCCCTCATGGAGGTCTCTGCTTGAGTGGATGCTTCCACTTAGTCTCCTCTCTGCTTCTCCAATTGTGGCAGCTACTCCACAACCTTCTGAGACTACTTCTCATGAGGATGCATGTTGAGAGGTAATTTATGCTCCCTCTAAACCACCAAGTCTCTAAATTCTTCCTTTCTCCTAAAAGCTTTGCATGCATTTAGTACCTCAATTACATATAGGTTCTTGACTTGCGCACAGTGTAATTGTCCCGATGTTACAAAAAGTTTCTAAAAAAGGGTTGATTTTAAATCGATGATATCTCCCTCATCCGCGCTCCTATTCGACCGATTTTTTTTCCCCATTTGGGTAGATTTTCGTGAGGAATCCAAATATTCTATTTGTTTTGAAAATTTTATACCAAAATATTCAAATATTCTCTGAAAACTCACCACCCAAAAAATTCCTGCTCTGATACCATGTAGAAAATCTAACCAATGAGATTCAATCTAATCTTGTAATCTACTAAAACAAGATATTGAATCCTTCCTACAATTTGCGGAAACAAAACACGATTGCACAATCACATATAAGTAAGAGAAATAAATTATCAATCGCACAACAACATGATGTATTTGGGAAAAGAAACTGCTCAAAACCCCTCTATCTCTATTGTGTATTAAGTCAAGGAATCATGAAACAATACATTAATGCTTAATCTCTCATGAGATTCTCCAGCACTATGTCAATTGTCTCCCATTGATCTAGGCAAACTCAGTCTAGTACTTAGCCAATTCTCATCCTTACTTCAGCCTACCTTGCTCATGCAATTCCTAGGGAATTAACTACTTATTAATTTTGAAAATCAGTCTTCCTTGATTGCGCAATCCATCATGGCATCCCAATGACTTTATAATTGCACATGGGAGATTTTCTCTGAATACAATTGATAGTTATGTTCCCTTTAACCTCTGTCTCAACTGGGTATTCCTCGAAACTGATATGCATGCAACTATTAATAGCAAATTATCAATTATATGATTGATCACTCATTGTGAATTAAATCTAATTTAATTCACTGGACCTCTCACTGGCTCATCACTCAGTTAGAACCAGTTAAAATGATTTTAACTCATTTAATCGAGTTATTTACACTTGCACCCCACTAATGCATCAACTTCAACTAGACCTCAAAAATATTAGAATCCCTCTAGATGCCTCATCTTAGACCCTCAGGTACTTGAATTTCTTGAGCTAACTCAGTCATCATGACTTAATTAACTAACACAAATTTTTATGAGATGAAATTACAATTTATTGTCCAATTTATTTAAGGGAAAAATAAATTAGACGCCCCACATTCCTCACTTCTGGTGCATCAAAATTCATCACTAGTGTGGGTGCATTTTTTTTTGTCCTTTCTGGTTTCCAATCTCACTGTTTCTTGTTGCAAATTTCAACATTTCAGAATTTTATGCGGCCTTCACACGAAGACACCATTGAAATCACATGCCCATATTCTCATGAGAAACCTCTCTTAAGCTCGATTTGTCAGAAGAGAACCAACAATATGCCATCCTACTTCCTAGCACAAACCGACCCTTAAGGTACGCAACATTCTTCTGAACCCTCACATGATGATCTTGCTCTTGGAGGATGATCATGACCTCCCTTTAGCAACCCTTACTCAGCCCTCGTACTTGACCTACTTTAGGACTACATCTCTCTTCACCCCCTTGATGTGCCAGATAGTGGGAATACATGTCAAACATGCTAATATGTGCCAAGTGATAAGGCATGCCAAGATGTGCAAGGGTGTGTCAATGCATGTCAGGGAATGTCAAGACAACAAAAGGGAGAAAAAAGTTAAACTACAAGGAAATTAACACATAAGAGGGTTAATAAGTCATCAATTTACCTTTTCCAAGAGGGGCATGCTAGGCACACCAACACTAGGTGCCAAGTGCAAAGTCTTAGTGCATTCTAAGTGCCAAGTATTCCTTTGTTGCTTCTCATCTACTTTCCAACAATTGATAATCACAAATAAATTTAATATTGAACCATGCCAAATCATACCAAGGCATCTCAACATATTCCATACATGCTAAGACTTTCCAAGCGCCAATATGTGTTAGGGACTAGTGTTATGCATGTTATGAAGTGGAAGGGAATGTTGAAGAGTGCTAAGGTGTGCTAGAGAGTGATAATGCATGTTGATGAGTGTTAAGGATTACTAGGAAAAAAAATTAAGAGAGAACTAGGAAAAAATTCATGGAAGTTAATGAATATGAGGAACGTGTGCCAGAGACTAGTGTTAATGAGTGTTATTTGTCATGCCAAGGAGGGACTGACAAGGTATGCTAAGCATTGGTAAGGCATGCTAGGGAATATCAAGGCATGTCAAGAATTCCCAAAGTGTGCTTGGGAGTTCCAGGGTGTGATAATTATATCACGTGCCAATTAATAGTGCCAAGATATGTCAATACATGGTAGGTGCTAAGGATGTGGTGCAGGGTGCCAGGGTATGTCAATATGTGTCAAGGCAACAAAATGAAGAACCAATAAGAGGGTTAATAAGTCAAGACTTTATCTTTTTGAAAGGGGCATGATAGGCACACTAATAATAGGTCCCAATACATTCCAAGTGCTAATGTATGTCAATGCATTCAACCAAGGTGTTCTAGGGCATGCTAGGGACTACATGCAGCATGCCAACACATGCTAGGAGAGTTCCATGTTGTGCTAGCGCATGCCGCCATGTGCTTGGGCGTTAGTGTCATCACAAGATGTTCTAGGTATAAAGATGTTCCAATACATGTGGGGTGCTAAGAAATGTTAGTGTGTGCCAAAGCATTAATTTAAGGCGTGCCCAGATTGGTGAGGATCGTTAGGTCTTTCTCATTAATAGAAATGTCAAAGCTTGATTATGTATTAAATAATATATTTCCTACACACAATAGTGGAACTTTATCTAAAGGGAATTTGCTAGATAATAAACTTAATATATATGAATCATGTGTTGACTCATAGGAAATCTCTATTCGACCAGTCATTACTTGAGGGAAATGATAAACACTAATTACTTCAAAAAAAATTGACTGGCCCGAACCACTATGGCCTTGGACATATTATAAAAAATACTCCACAATAATGGTATTAAATCGTTAACTTTTGACAAAAAATATATTAACAAGCACATAGCGTCATCAAAAACTCATTGGAATGATCAATGATGACGGGCATTTTTTGACCGTCACCAAAAGTAACAAAAAGTGCATTGGTGAGGGTCATTAAAAGTTCGTCACTAGAAGTGTCACCAAAGAGAGAATTAGTGATGGGCCTTTAACGACCCTCACCAAAAGTCTCACTGAAAATGTCTTTGGTGACAGACCATAAAGGACCATCATTATATACACTTATAGTGACGGTTTTTTAATTATCAATGATGACAGACATTTTTTGACCATCACCAAAAGTAACAAAAAGAGCATTGGTGAGGGTCATTAAAATTTCGTCACTAGAAGTGTCACCAAAGAGAGAATCAGTGATGGGACTTTAACAACCCTCACCAAAAGTGTCATTGAAAATGTCTTTGGTGACGGACCATAAAGGACCATCACTATATACACTTACAGTGACGGTTTTTTAAGGACCGTCACCATATGTGACATTGGTGACAAACCTTAAAGGTCCGTCACAAATATGACCCTCACCAATGTGCTTTTTTCTTGTAGTGTCCCATGCCACCAATGGTATCATTGGAGCCCTTTCTCATCTGTACACTCATCCTCCCATGGGTTATGGTTTCCCTCAGGGAGGGGCCAGCTCCTCCAGTACTTTTCCCCCTCCCGATAGCATGTATCCAGGATACGACATGCCTCCTCATTTTTCCCAACCTGTTTACCCCAAATTTGCCCAACCTCCTTATTATCTGTATCCGCAACCTAGTGCTCTAGCTCCTCCAGCATTATCACCTCATCCTCCCTTGCCTTATCGACCCTCGCAACAATAACCGCCACCCCTTAGGGTCAGGTATATGCACAGCAGGGTGCGAATAATCCTCCTACTTCCAAAAAGAAGAGGAAAGGCAACCAAAACCAATCTGCCTTAGGTAATCCAGGAAAAAATCCCCAAGGGAATGCACCTAACACTGCAACCCAACAATAGGGCACTCAGCCCAAGCAGGACAGGCCTGTTCGCATGAAAAAACCTTGTTCTTGTTGTGGTTTCTATGGTCACTAGACCCATGATTGTACTCTTTTACCTCAGATGCATCAGATGTGGGAAGCTCAAGCAGCATCCCGAGGATAGCTAGCCTCCCCTTCAGTTCCTCCCAATGCTCCCCCTATCCAACCAGCTGTGTTTACCAATCCTTTCCCCCAACAAGGATTTGTGGCTACCCAACCCCTTGAGAGCTAGGTGGTCACTCAACCTCCTCCATCTAGTACCTCTGAATACTAGATCCTCATGATGAACTCTAACCAACCCATTACCATTGACCTCAACCTTCAGACTTAGTCTCGTTAGTACAAAAAGCCCCTTGCTACGTCTGCCCCCGAGCCCCCTTCTTCATGTCCCATAGAGCCTCTTTCGACACCTAATCGTCCTTTACTGATCCCTCAGCCTAAGGCAGAGGTTCATACTAGGATCCCCAAGAGACCATTACGTCGAAATACTACTTCTGGTAAAGATACCCACTCCTATAGTATAGTAGATGACTTGGCGCAATCCCCTGCTGCCATGTAAACTCTGGAAGTCCTCCAGTCGTTCCCTTCACAACGAAAGTCTCTAATAACTGCCATGGGCACTGTGGATCCTTCAGATGATCGTTTGATTGTCTTTGATTTTGACTGGTCACAACATCCCCCCCTTCCTACTTCCGTCGCCTTCCAAATCCCTATCAAGATCCGAAATGCCAACATCTCTCGTTGTATCAATTACAAGGGGGCATCCAACTGTGTGATGTCCGCTTCGGTTTGGAAGCAAATCATATATCTTGAGTTAGCCGCTTCCACTATCACCCTCTGAGCATCAGATGGCCACTCTTCCCAGCCCCTTGGCATGTTCTGCAATTGTCCTATTACTCTTGCGGGCAAGACTGTTTGTGTTGATGTAGAAGTAATTGATGCCCCCTTAGACTACAACATTTTATTGGGCCATAGCTACACTTATGCGATGTCTTCTGTCCCATATGTGGTTCACCGTAAGATGCGATTTCCTCACAATCGAAAGATCGTCACCATCAACCAGTTGACATATTATGAACCGAATTCTCAGACCTCCTTGAGTCCATTATCTCTTTGGTGGCCAATAAACAAATAGTCGAACCTCCAACCAGTGTCTCACTCGGAATCTACAAAGACCCTCTTTGCTTGATTCATTCCTTGGTCTTCCTCCTCCTATCTCTCACCCCAACTCGTCGAACGTTTTCATGATGTAATTGTTTCGGTTCGAACTCAAACGGACTGGTTTGACTAGTTAGCAGTCCCTCCCTCCACAACTTGCTCCTAGCACCTCGACTTAGCCTTCAAGACCCCCTCCTCAAGGCCCCTCATCCGTATCTGGTGTCCATGAGCCTATCTACCATCGTGGAATGGTTCCCCCTCGCCTTAACCATCTTGGAGCCGTTCCTCCTGGCCATTACCCCTTCGGTTAGATACCGTTTCTTGATCCCCCTCCTGGAGTATTTTTAGTACTTGTTATGGATACCTTGTCTCTTCATAACATGACCTCGGGGATCCCAGTTTGGTACATTGATCCCCCATCCACTATCTCACCTGGTCAGCCCAAACCTTATACTGCTTTGACCCCGGTCCAACTGGTCGCCATAACCTCTCCCTTTGCTTTTGTGCCTCAACCAAGTCAACAAGAACTTAATCCTATTGCGAAAGCTTCAGGAAAAGGGGGCAAAGCCCGCAAGAAGGCACCTAAGGACAAGGCTACCCAGATAACCCCTCCTCCTCCTTAGCCCCCAAATTATACCACCTGGTGTGCTTTGTGTGATATTTTCGGTCATGCCACCCATACCTGTCCTGAATTTCCTCATCTTAAGCCCATGGTCAACGAAGTGTTTCTAGAGTTGATATCTCAAAAGGTTTATGTCACTATACCCAATTCAGTCCCGAAACTCAAGTATTTGTGCACAAATCACCATTTTTCTTTTTGTGATTTCCATGGCCACTACACCCACATTTGTCCCCACCTCGATGACTACCATGCCTCTTTAGAAGCAGTCCACCAATTCGAGGCCAAGTGCAATGAGTCCACCTCTCCCTTATTTGCGAGTTTTTCTTTGGCAGAACCATAGGTCTTGCCTGCTCCCATTGACATTACCCCTCCCGATGTTGAGATGATGGAGCCTTTGGACACCATTTTCTACCTATCATCATCTATGAGATCCACGTTGGAAGACTCCTCTGGGACTTCCCCTTCTATTTTGCTAGACCTCCCTTCAACGATCACCCTGGACTGAACATCGGTAGATCCTTTATCTGCTTACTCTTCTGTCACCCCCCATGATGATGCGCATGTGAACCTTCCTTCTCATGATGATGAGTCAGGTAGCTCTGCCGTGTCATGTGGTCTCCCTTCCACCAATCACCCCATCTTCCATTCTGATGAAGGCATTATGGAAGTGATGACTGCCCCTAACTTTCCTTGGGATGATATGCACCATGGTGCATACCTCCTCCCACAACAGTCCCATGACCAGTATGTTGTGGAAACACAAGACTTCATTCTTGAAGAAGTCGATTGGTTTAGAAATCCCATCCTTGCACCCAATGCTTTCGAAGAAGGAAATATGGTCAATATCTCTCCTACCATTAAAATCAGCATTTCTGACAAACCAGGGGTAGAAGAAAACATTACTTTGGGTGCCCAATGCACCCCAAAATAAATTGAGGCTTACACCAAGTTATTCAATTAATTTCGTGATGTTTTCGCCTCGTCCTATTCAGAAATGTCCGGAATTGATCTTGCCATCGTCGAACACCACATCGATAAATGGCCTGATGCCAATCCTGTCCACCAAAAGTTGAGACCCATTAATCCTTCCAGACGAGAGGTTGTCAAAGCTGAAATCGATAAGCTCAAGCAGGCTGGTTTAATCTATCCCAATGAATACATGACTTGGGTGTCCAATCTGGTTCTCATTCTCAAGAAACAAGGCACCATCCGTGTTTGCGTTGACTTTCACGACTTGAACAAAGCTTGTCCCAAAGACAACTTCCCTTTGGAAAGTGTGCGGGGCATGAGGTTCTATCCTTCATGGATGTTTTCTCCAGATACAACCAGATTTTTATCCGTTGTGTTGATCAGCTTAAGAATGCGTTCATTAGTCCGTGGGGAAACTTTGCTTATAGGGTCATGCCATTTGGCCTTAAGAATGCCAGAGCCACTTTTTAGTGGGCCATGTCATACTATTTTCACAACCTAGCTCATATTATCCTTGCTTATTTAGACAACCTCACTGCACGTTCTAAACATTGGGTGCAACACCTCCATGATTTGTGTATCGTCTTCCTCCGATGTCGCAAGTATAATATCCGCCTCAACCAGCTGAAGTGTGTCTTTTGTGTTCCTGCCGACCATATTTTAGGCTTCATTATGTCTAAAGATGGTATAATGCTTGACCCCTTGAAAGTTCAAGCCATACTTGAGCTTCCTATTCCTCATACCTTACGCTAGTTACAAAGCCTCCAAGGAAAAGCTAATTTCCTTCGTCAGTTCATACCTGACTATGCCACCACCGCGCATGGGTTCCTTAGACTCCTCAAATCTCACATTCCATTCGTTTGGGATGAATATTCTCAATAATATTTTGATGCCCTAAAACATGCTCTCACCTCTTCTCCTTTGATTCATACCCCTAAATTTGATAGGGATTTCATCATGTACATCTTAGCCTCCACACATTCGGTCACTGGGGTCCTCATCCAGGAAGATGACATTGGAATCGAGAATGTTATCTATGATGTCAGTAAGAACCTTGTAGGCCCCCCTGTGTCCTAATCACATGAAGAGAAGTTAGCACTGGATGTCATGTTCTCGGTCCAAAAACTTCATCATTACATCCTCATGCATTCCACCAAGGTCGTGACTAATTCCAACCCTATGGCCTTCCTATTGAGCCGTTAGATAATCAATAGGAAGTATGCCTGTTGGATCATTACACTCTAGGAATTCGATCTTGAATTTGTCACACCAAAGAGTAATAAAGGTTTAGCCCTCGCTGAACTCATTTTTGAAATACCTACCGGGACGCAGGATCCTCCACTTAATGATGATTTTCCCGATGAACATTTGTTTGCCATTACTTTAGATGATCCTTGGTATGGTGACATCCTCACTTATTTTCAAACCCAAAATGTTTCCCTCCATCTTGATCGTGATGCTCGATGATGTATCCGACACCAGGCCCCCGCTACCTTCTCATCGGTGACAACCTTTATCGTCGCGGTGTAGATATTTTCCTTCGTCGTTGTCTCACGCATACTAAAGCTGAGCAAGTCCTTAATGACGACCATAGCAGCACTTGTGGTGGCCACCTCTCTGGTCTTTCTATTTCCCATTAAATTATGTGCGCTAGGTATTTTTGGCCTTCTCTCTTCGGTGATTGCATTGAAGCAGTCAAACACTGTTCCAATTGCCAAAATTTTGCCTCAAAGGCGCGGGCTCCTTCGGCTCCCCTCCATCCTGTCATCTCAACTGGTCCTTTTTTTAAGTGGGCCATAGACTTTATGGAGTGTAGAACTCCATCCACTAGTAACCACAAGTATATCATCTTGGCGGTTGACTATTTCACAAAATGGGTTGAGGGCATGTCAACAGTCGACAACACGGAAGTTACCACAAACCTCTTTTTCTTTAACCATGTTATCGCTCAATTCGGAGTTACGAAAAAACTGGTCTCTGACTATGGCCAACATTTTGAAGATGAGATATGGCGTGAGCTATCCTCTCTGTTATGCTTTGAGCACCAATATTCATCCTCCTATTACCTCAAAGGTAATGTCCAAGTTGAAGTAGTCAATAAAATCCTTAAAACCATGCTTCAACGGACAGTGAATAAGCTCAAAACCAACTAGCACATTATGCTCTTCCCTGCTTTGTGGGCCTATAGAACTTATTTTAAAATTTCCACCGAGTTTACTCTTTTCCACCTCATTTTTGGCGAGTAGGCAGTCCTACCGATATAGTGTAAAATCCCTTCCCTTCATCTAGCCGTCGAACTTCTCACCGACACCAAACCTTTAGAACAATGACTTATCATGCTTTAGCATGCTTCCTAAGACCATCGTGTTGCATTGCAAACCACCGAACCAGCTAAGAAATGCACCAAAGCTCAATATGACCAAAAACTCCACCCTCGTACTTTTCATGAAGGTGATCTTGTTCTAGTGTATGACCAGGCTCATGATGTCCTCGTTCATGGGAAGTTTGACTCATTATGGCTAGGCCCTTACATCATCAGTAAGGATTTGGGTAAAGGGGCATACCTCCTAGAGGATTTCGAAGGCCACCCTCTTCCCAATCCTCCTAATGCACTATATCTTATGAAATACTACCCTTACCATTTCCCTCCTGAAATGCATGTTTTATTTCTTTTAGGTAGCTAGCTTTTGTTTTTTGTGATTTGATACTTCACCCAAACACATTTTTTCCAAGAAAGGTCACTTCACCACTCCTCAAAATCAAATTTCTTCACTTGCAACACTTGTACTTGGGCCACCACTATGCCTTCATACTTGTCCATGCTCGTGTTGATTTTCATTGTGATTAAACATCTTGTACTCATGTTTTTATGGTCCCCACTGGGCCTGTTCTATGCGGAAACATATTCGAGTCGCCCTTGTTTAGAGCATCTGAGTTGAGTCAACATCACATTCATGGAGTCTATCCCAAGTCCCTTTATACCTTGGTATAGTCCTCCATCCTTCATTGCTTTTTCCCTCTCTTGTGTCACACATTTTGGCCTTCAGTTTGTCCCATATCCTCTCCGATGTCAGGTCAGTAGCTGCTAGGTCATCCATGCCCTTTATGCTCTAATAAGGGAAGTCGTCAGCCTGCTACTCAGTAACCCCCTTTTTTCCACAATTATCCCTGGTGTCAGTCTATCAGTCGCTCCACTATTATCTCTCATGCCTTATTTGAGGACCCCTTATTGCCTCACCTATGGTGGACCTCCTTTTATCGACATCAGCTTATTCATTCTAGAAGATAGGTTTAGAGGGTGGTGTACCTTGGTTCAGCTTCCACTCTTGTTCAGTGCCTTGGATCAAGCAAAGGGACTCTTTATTTCCCTTTGAATTGATTGTTTCTCAGCTCCAGCCCCTTACGACATGATCTAGATCCATATACTTGATGGTTCAGTGATGCAGTAGATTGTATTGGTGATTCCCGGGTGTGTGTGAGATGTTTCCGACCTCATGAGGGGGTGGCCCTTCAGGTAGACCCCCACATGATTGGATGACTTCTCTACTACAGCCTTGGATGAAACTCCATAGATTTGATGGTTATGGCCTTAGCTGCTTACAACTCCTTTTATTTTGCATGTATCATTTAGCTTTTCAAAGCCCTTTCCATTTTTGCAGGGCCTCTTTGGTTGTATTTATATCTCACGTACTCAGATATTATTGTATAAGTCCTGGCTGTTGTCCTAGGGATAGTATGTATGTGGGATCCATTATCATGTTTTTATCTGGCCCATGTTTATGCCGGAATGTACTATATATTTCAGTCCCTTGTTTACTGGACGCATTATTCTTTGTACTTTGTTATCTCTACGGGCATAAGTATGCCTCCCCCGCCTCATGTAGAATAGGTACTCACTCATAAAAGAGATGTGTCACACCTGTAAGTCTCGCCTCCTCAGGTTCTTGTCCTCTCACGCTTTAGTCTACCTTATATTTCTCTCTTTGAATCCCCCTTAGGTGTCTAGTGATTGAGTTCTTACAATGTACTTCAGTCATATGATTAGCTCATAACGCTCGTACGCTGGGGGGCAATCTTTTACATCAATTTTTGGTCATCTAACCTGTTACTATTAGATGGACCAAAGTACACCATGTAAGACCAATTTTACCCTAGAAAAATTGCTTTCACTATGTAAAATAACTTAGTAATCCATACTTTATTAAGTTGTTTATGGTCTAAACAGGAAACCCCATGAGGAATAACTGAATAAATCCTTACTTGTTTGATTTTCCGCAAGGGATAATTAATTGAACAATAGTTTAATTCATATTCCTCATCATATTTAACCCAAAACAAGAAAATTAATTAGATAAATCATTATTTATCTTATTATTTTCTAGGAATAATTATTTAAAACATTATTTAAATAATATTCCTTGTTAAATTTGACTAAATCATTTATAAATAACTAAATAAATCACTATTTATTTAATTATTACTCAACCACATTCTTAAAATAATAGATGAATAATTTATTTATTTATTATTTACAAATAAAGGGATTTTACCAAATTCAAATTATTTTTACTTCCAACAAAAATAATAAAATATTCCATAAAATTTGGATCTAGATTTGGTTAATAATATTTTAATTATGCACCAATATCTAGACTAACTCAATATTTTGTTATAAATATAAGAGTTTTCCATTCATTCACTACCTTTTGTTGCCTAAATATCACTCTAGATCTATACTTTTGGTCTGACTTTGATTCTCCATCATTGTCATGTTTTTCTACTTTTTTCTTATGAGCTCCCCTTGAGTTCCATTTTTGTCTGGGTTTTCTACACCATTAAGAGAGAGAGATCTTAGATATGAAGTGTTGAGGACATACAAGAACCCATTCCATTGAGGGGGGCTGGTATCATCTTTCTATGTTCCCTTCCCAGGTTTCATAATACAAAAATTCTTTAAAAATATTATTGTCTTGTCTATTGGATGAATGGAGCAACTCTTACTTTTACTTGTTGTTTAATATCTTTCACTGCATAGATATGGATTTATGTAGCATTTATTCTGACCACTAAATTCAAATCTAAGGAAATTGACAACCATCTTTGATGTTAGGGCTGTTTGTTATTCACCACTAAAGTGAGATTTTTTCGTACGCTTGCGATTAGAATTCACATTAAGACCAACTGCGTCCTAGAAGAAGATTGTATTCAAGTGAGCGATCCACAACTTAAATTTCAACAAAAATGGTTTTCCCACCAAGAGTGAAAGTGTGGCCATCAAAATATTTTAAGGCATTTGACAGTGGTGAGAGAGGGGGTGAACCCAAGGCAATCCAACAGGAACTATCCATCATGCAAGTAGATGCAACTTCATCAATGACAATGTAGTGAGAATTTTCCTTTCACTTGAACTTGCACCTGGAAGGCAAGTTGGTGGGAAAGACACAATGCACTTTTCTCCATATAAAAACAAACTAGGTTGGAATCCTGAGGGTCGACTCCGCATATAATTGAAAGCATTTATTTCCGTTGTACAGGAAAACAATATAATACTTTGAAATCAGACATGGCACAAGGTTCCTATGTGAGATCTTCTACAATATTGTAGTTCTAGGTAGCATATGCAAATGGGTTGTATGTAGTATGAATAAGTGTCCCTTTGGGGGGTTGAAAATGGGCCTCTCGATATGAAGATAGTTAGGTGTGTGAAAATTTCATCTATTGCAGTAACTGGAAATTATTATTTTAACTGTAAATGTAATTATGATTTTATTTTCTGTGACAAACAATGAATAAAATCACAATTGCAATATTCACAATAAAATTACCGCATAAAATAAAATACTAGAAAATGAGAAATTCTAGCACACACATATGAATATTAAGATAGTTGTTTTTGGACAAATGTCCCTAGAAAAACCCAACTTGGGAAAACTGATGCAGCAGATGAGGGTTTTATTATTATTCTTCAGCAACAAATCTAAATACAATAATTTAGATGCTCTACTAGCAATCTAATCAGAGGAAAAATACTGGGATAATTTTTGTAATAATTTTTTCACACTCCACTGCAAATTTCTGTCACCGAGATGGACTCCCTATCCTCACGCCGAAGCCTTTGTGTCACTCTCTGCGCAGTCACTGTGCAGAGTTTCTATGGAATTCACCCTTCCTATCTCTACCTCTTCCATGAGATGGAAATCTCCCCCCTGGAATATTGCTTCCCTCCTCTCTCACCTGCTACTCACCCTCTTGATCTATCTTCTCTGCTGAATCACAGCCACTGAGAAAATCGAACTACCTGGGAAACTGAGTAACTGCACTGGTGTGATCTCCATCTACCCATCGACTTCTTCTTATAATATTTTGTTGGAGCACCAATGACCAATATTATTCTTGATCGATCTGTGTGATTTTCTATATGATTCTCACCTTATCTCAATTAATATTGATTAATTTACCATAACCCTATGTTTAGACTTAGGAAATATTTAGAAAATTGGTTAATAATGTAATTGAGACACTTTTAGGTGGAATTTCCATAAAAAATTTCTGGGTTTTGGAGATCTCATGTATTTTATCTTCTCCACAAAATTTTGTGGCTAGAACACATCCGATGCTACAAAAACTAACACTCCCTCTAGCGATGAATGCCTTCTAGTGTTGCACCTGCTGCCACAACACCTCGTCAATGTATCATCTCCTGTCACGCTGCAGATGTCTGGCTACTATTTCCCACCAACCACAACACAACTCTGATATGTACTGCATCTGTTCTGTTGCTGACTATTCTAAATTGCTGCCAACACTACATTTGCACTGCAACTCCCTCTCATCTACTGCTTCTACAACTGCAAGATATGCAAATGAAAATTATCCCAAGTAATCTATCCCTCCTACTGAAATGGGTTCTCCACCATACCCATATTTTCCATGAAATGGATGAACTTATCTCTCCCTAGAGATTTAGTGAGTATGTCTGCCACCTGCTCTCCTGTGGGAACATACTGTAGCTGGACTCCCCCACGTTGTACACAGTCTCTGATGAAATGTCATCGAATATCTATGTGTTTCAAACTGTCATGAAATACTAGATTCTCAGAGAGATTTATACAAACCTGATTATCACAATAGACACTGGTCGCTTCCATATTCTTCCCGAACAAGATTACTAGAAACTTCCTAAGCCATATAGCTTCACACGTAGTTGTGATGGCTACCATATACTCCGCTTCTGTAGAGCTCAATGCTACTGACTTCTTCTTCCTACTACACCAAGAAACCATCCTTGATCCAACATTGACGCAGTACCCAGAGGTACTTTTTCTGTCAACTAAACTTCCTGCCCAATTTGAATTTGTATACCCACATAGTCTGACGTCATCCCCTCAAGTCTCAACCCTTACTCGATTGCGCCACACACATACCTCAGAATGTGCCTCGCTGCTGACTAATGTACCCTCTTCAACTATACCATGAACTGAATTAGGGTATTGACTGTGAATAAAATGTATGGTTTAGTGTTGACTAGATACATGAGAGACCCATATATTTATCTATACAAGGTGGGGTCGACATCCTTGTCCTCCAATCCATCCATCTTCTTCCAAATTGTGATCATGGGTGTAGTCATGGGTCTGCAATCCTACATTCTGAACCTCTTCAGAATATCTATAGCATATCTTCCTTGTCCAAGGAAGATCTCTCCACTCTTCTACCACACTTCTAATCCCAGAAAATAGTGCATCAACCCCAAATCCTTCATGTTGAACATTGTCACCAGGTTCCTCTTGTAGTTTTCTACGAGCCCTGATGATCTTGTCAAAAAGAGATTATCCACATACAAAACTAGAAAGAGTGGCTCACCTTCTACCATCAAATAGTAGAGGTTGGGATTTGCATCACTCTTGAAAAATCCCATCTGCTGCAAGTAACTCTCAATCTGACCATACCATGCCCTAGGAGCCTGCTTGAGCCTGTATAGAGATTTCTTTTGTCTGCACACATGAGTGCACCTCTCATGAGTTTAAAATCCCTATGGATGTTCTATATACACCTTTTCTTATATCACCCAATTCGAGAATGTTGTCTTGACGTCCATCTAGTGAATTTTCCATCCCATCTGAGCTGCTAGGGATATAAATAACCTGATAGAAGTGTACTTAGAAACTAGGGCGAAAGTCTCCTCATAATCTATTCATTCTTTTTTTTCATACCCCTTTGTCAAGAACCTAGCCTTTTACTTCTCCACATTTCCATCTACAACATACTTGATCTTTTATATCCATATAGAACCTACAATTGATCTGTCTTCCGACCTTGGCACTACCTCCAAAAAATCATTTGTCATGATATAGCTATACTATTCTACCATGAAATCTACCCACACCTAATGATGTGCGACTTCCTGAAATTTGGAAGGTTCTGCAACCTGAGCTACCAAATCTTGATACCTGTCAGGATGTATGCTTTGTATTTTTTCTGTCATAGGAGTTTATTCTACTGGTTCTACCATTGACGGTGGGAGGGTCAACCAAATCCTCCTCCTCCTATCCATACTACTCAGTATAATGAGAACTCCATGGATCTCCTACCCCTAAGGAAATGATAGTACTAGTAATTTTACTCAATCCCTGTGACTTTCCTCCTGCCAGTCCCATTAACTGCCCCTGATGCTGAACTAAATTAGCTTCTGCTGACTTATTCTGATCACCTGCAGGAATTTCACGAGTTCTCCTAAAAGCTAGGTCCTCCATGAACTTTATGTCTCATCTCCCTATAATTTTCCTATTGCTAGGAATGTGGATCCTATATTCCTTTGAGGTCTCGCTATACTCGACTGGAAACCCCTTCTCTACAGTCTGATCCAATTTAGTATGTTATTCATCTGGGACATGGCAATAAGCCACACTATTAGAAATCCTCAAGTGACTAACTTATGGCTTCCTCCCTATGAAGACTCCTTTTGGCGTTTTCTTCCCTAATGCTCTATGAGGAATTTTGTTCTGAATATAAACCATCTTGTTACACACCTCTACCCATAAAAATCTGGGCAAATCTAAGTCATATAACATGGCCTTTGCAGCCCCAACTATAGTTTATTTTTTCCACTCTCATACCCCATTCTGTTGAGGATTATATGTAGTTTTCCATTCTCTTTTGATGCCTTAATTTGTGCAAAATTCTATGAATTTTTAATCAATGTATTCTCCACCATTATTTTAGAGAAGCACCTTGATATTCTTCCTTGTCGCATTCTCCACGAGAGCTTTAAACTTTTTGAAATTATCGAAGACCTCATCTTTGCTTCAAGAAGTAGATCCACGTTTTTATGGAATGATCATCAATAAAGGTGACGAAGTATTCAGCACCACTGAGAGCTTTAGTGGACATAGAGACACACATATATGAATGTATAAGTCCTAACACACCATCTTCTCTATTTTCATGTCTTTGGAATGCTTCCTTAGCATACTTCCCAAGTATGCATCCTCTACACACATCATCGTGTTCCGTACTAAGTTCTGGAACCCCTGTTATAGTTTCTATGAGCACCTTGAGTGCTCCATGGTGTATATGTCCCATTCTCATATGACGTAACTCATTCAGCTCCTTCCCATTGCTACTTTCACTGCCTATTAGTGCCATTGGAGAGTCGCGCTGCAACCTGTAAAAATGTTGCTTCTAGCTCCAATTTTTTTACCTTCTTTCATATTGAGTGTTTGACATAAAATTTCTTCCCTATGAAGTGGAAATCATACCCCTTATCCTACAACTGGGATAATGAAATCAGGTTCATACCCAATCCTGGAACATGCAATACATTTGTAGCATTGGTGTTGGCTCCTGACTCCCTCTGAAAATCTATGGTACATATCCCTACTGGAGTATATTTTGTTATGTTTCCCATAGTAATATGGAGTTCCATCCGCTCCTCCTTGTAGATAGAGAAATACTCTATAACCCCTGTCATATGAGCTGATGCTCCACTATCTTTATACGAAACATCTGGTGAAGCTGATCCTGAAAAGCAAGCAAATTCATCCTCCAACCTAGAAGACAAATATGAAGCTTCCTTAATGTTAATTATGTCCATGGTCATCCTGAAGAATTTTAGTGTGCTATTCCTCTTTCCTCCTAACATTGATTCTATTCAGGAAAACTGTTGCAAAAATACTACATCTAGCTAAAGATATGCTCTGCGAAAATATTGGGCTGCTCCCTCTGCCTCTGGAACTACTTGATCTAGAGAGATCAAATTTTTCTGTTGCTCTCTAAAAAAATTTGATTCTCCTCAAGTGACTGCATTACCCCCATGGGGTTTCAATCTGCTTCACACATTGAACAAAGAAACTCCTTCTGTATTTTCCACTGAGTTCTCCAGCTGATCATTTGTGCTCTGATACCATGTGAAAATTTAATCTATTGTAGTAGCTGGAAATTATTCTTCTAACTGTAAATTTAATTATGATGTTTATTTGCTATGAAAAAACAATGAATAAAATCACAACTGCAATTTTCACAATAAAATTACTGCAAAAAATAAAATATTGGAAACTAAGAAATTCTAGCACACACATAAGAATATTAACACAGTTATTTTTGGACAAATTTCCTCGGAAAAAACCAACTTGGGAAAATTGGTGCAACAGATGAGGGTTTTATTATTATTCTTCAGTAGGAAATCTAAGTACAATAATTTAGATGCTATAATGCAACCTAATCAGAGGAAAATACATGGACAAATTTTGTAATAGTTTTTTCACACTCCACTACAAATTTTTGCCCCTTAGATGGACTCCCTATCCTCACGCTGGAGCCTTTGCGTCACTCTCTGCGTAGTGACTACACAGAGCTTATGTGGAATTCACCATTCCTCTATCCGTCTCTTTCAGGAGCTGGAAATATTCCTCCTGGAATACTATTTCCCTCGTCTCTCACCTGCTACTAACCCTTTGGCTCTATCTTCATTGTTGAATCACAACCACTGAGAAAATTGAACTACCTTGGTAACTGAGTAACAACACTAGTGTGAACTCCATCTACCCATTTAATTCTTATAATATTTTGTTGGAGCACCAACGACCAAGATTAAAACATAAGAGATGACCCAAATGTTTCTAGATGATTCTCACCTGATCTCAATTAATAATGATTAATTAACCATAGTTCCTAAGTTTAGACTTAGTAAATATTTTAAAAAAAGGGTTAATAATCTAATTGAGACACTTCTAGGTGGAATTTCCAGAAACTATTTCTGGGTTTTGCAAACATCATGTATTATAGCCTCTCCACAAAAATTCATGGCTAGAACACATCCAATGTTATAAAAAATAATAAGGTGGAGGTAGAGAAAAAGAGGACGAGGTATTTGAAGTGTCTGAGACTGAATTCCCATAATTCTTGTCTCATGTTCGTAAATCATCTACCCTAAAAGCATAAACAATTGACGATCCTTCTCCGGGAGTAGGGGGATGAGAACCATCGTTTCCCCCTTGCAGGGGTGGGGGTGGGTTCATGTTAGGTCCCAATAATACTAGTGTATACCCCTTATTGCTATTTTTAGTGTAGCCCTCTATTGTATTTGTTGTGCCCATGTATCCCCCATGTTGTTATTTTTGTGCCCTTACATTATTATTGTTATGTAGGTTCTGATTATATTATGACTCCTTAGACTCCTATATATACCAAGGATGTATTATCATTTGAATAATCCAAGAAATTTTCATTTATGTAATGTAAAGGATATTTCCCCCCTGAAGAGGCTAATTTTTAAGTCGTTGATCTATATTTTCTTCTATTTTTTGAGTTGGTTGCATAACATTTGGTATTAGAGCTTTGGATTCTAGGGTTTAGCTTCTTCAAATACGTCATAGTGGAATTTTCGCTATAATATTTTTTATACAAAGCTTCAGAAGCTTAAATTACATACACATAGATCCAAAATATTGTTGAAAATTGTATATGAATTTCAGATCTTTGTTCGCTATATTTTTAGAGATATGATCCAAGGAAGTTAGGGTTTTTGTAGACTCCAGAATTCCATCTCAAATAGGAGACCTAGGTAAAATCGTCATAACTTTCTCTTTGAGCATCAGATTTGAATTTAGTAAAATGTTTCTAAAAGTGGAAAAAATGTAGCTTTATGGATATCATTTTTAGGGCCTAAGGTCAAAACACTGAAACATGGAAATCCGTATAATTTAGCTCTATTGAACCAGTCTATAATCAAGACATCATGGGAGATTGGGCATAACTCTTTCTTGAAGAATCCAATATTGGTACAAATTATGGGTTTGGAAAAAATACTTAAAGAGATACTACAAGACATATTTTTAGAACTTTGATATCTAAAATTACATAGATAAAACAACTTCAATATCGAGCTCCTTCAACACAAGAAAAAGGTGTGTATTTTTTAAAATTTTGCATAACTTTTGTTTAAAAAATCAGTTTGAATTTATTCAAAGGGAATATTGAAGCGTAGATATCGACATCTGGTTCTAAAATTCCTCCCAAACAAAAGAATTATACACCCATTAATCCCTCATAAAGCTCTACTATGACTCATGAAGAGGAAGAATTGCAACATGATATTTCAAAATTATGAGACCAAGTGTAAGAAATTCTGCTCTCACAAAGAGAAACTAAAGATGAACTAAAAGGGGACATGGATGGATTAAAAAGGGACATGGAAGTTTTTAAGGATGGTTTAAAAGAAGACATGGAATATTTGAAGGATGGTTTAAAAGAAAACGTGGAAGCAATGATGAATGTCAAGATGGAAGGATTGACAAAGTTGTTGTAAGAAATACTTCCCAATCATGACAAGATGATCGATGAAAATCATGATGAGGAAAAAAGGAATAATAATTATGATTTTAGAGACTCAAATGTTGGGTTTAAGACCCACCACATTCCAAATATCGATATGAGTAAGTTTGATGGAAAGGATCCAGTAAGATGGATACTACAGATGGTGCAATATTTTGATCTTCATGATGTGCAACACACACAAAATGTACACATTGCAAATTTATATTTATAACCCAATCAGTTTGTATGGTATTTATGGATTTTTTCTCATAAACCACTTGTCACTTGGTCAATTTTTACAGAGGAAGTGATAGCACATTATGAGGATACAAAGAGAAACACCTTCTTTAGCCAATTGGTAAATCTCAAACAAAAGGGTTCAATGGAGAAGGACATTGAGGACTTCCAAAAATTGAATATCATGGTAACTGATATTTTAAAGGAGAATAGGATTTATGTAATCATATGTAATTTGAAAGATAGAATCCAACATGAGGTTCGTCTTTGGGAACCCGATTCATTGGATAAGGCATTCGGGGTGTCAAAAAAATTTGAAAGAAAAATTATGGCAACAAGGAAGTCTACCATTCATAACTACAAAGCTGGAAGTGTTGCGTCTCCTAGCCTTCCAAAACCTACAAGGTTGGCACCATAACAATTTGAGGAAAAAATAGCAAAATGGATTTGTTACAGTTGTGATAGCAAATACACTAAAGGTCATAAGTGTGCTGAGAAGATATTATTATATATATATATTGTGAAGAGGAGGAAGAAAATGAATAAGAAACATAAAAAAAGGGTGATGTACAACAGGAACCAACCCCTTCCACTCCTTAAACTCTCAATATAGAAAGATATATCAAGAAGAAAAAGGTAATAATGTTGATTGATTCAGGTAGTGCCCATAATTTTATTCATTGTAAGATGGCCAAGGAATTGAATTGTTTCCTCTATCCAACACCAGAGTGTCAAGTGATGGTTGCAAATGGAAGAAATATAAATTTCTCTTGAAAGTACCATAATATCAAGCTAACCATGGGGTAATATGTATTGAATAGTACAATGATTTCCATTCCAATGGTTTGTGTTGATTTTGTACTAGGAGTCCAACGGGTTACAATCTTTAGGGATGATAGTTTTAATTTTCAAGGAATTTTCTTGAGATTTTTAGAGGAAGGAAAGGAAGTTGAATTAAGGGGTATTGAAGAGAAAACATGAAATATAATAATCTATAATAGCATGACAAATCTTTTGAGGAAAGAACAACGGGGCGTAATTGCACAATTATGCTCACTAGAGTTTCAAACATCGAAATCATATATTTCTCCAGATCTCCAAAAAGTATTGGATAATCATTCCAAGGTATTTGAGATTACTAAAGGGCTCCCACCTATTCATAATCATGGTCATGCTATTCATTTGATTCCAGGAAGTGTTCCTCCGAAAATCAGACCTTATGGATATCTCTATGCCCAAAAGATTGAAAAGAAACGTATGGTTGCAGGAATGCTAGAAGCTGGTATAATTCAACCTAGCCAAAGTTATTTCTCTGCTCCAGTAGTGTTGGTGCACAGGAAGGATGGATCATTGTGTATGTGTTCGAATTATAGGGAGCTCAACAAGCTCACTATTAAAGATAAATTTCCCATTCATGTCATTGATGAATTTTTGGATGAATTACATTGAGAAATTTACTTCACCAATATGGATATTCATTCAGGATATCTGTTGATCCCTAGAATTTCCTTCTCTTTTATAAACCATCACTTCATTTCATCACTCTTTCATCGCTTCATAAGCCTAAAATAAATGAAAAATGATTAGAATTGCTAAAAGGTAACATACAAATGATTAACATGTTGTATTTTCATGGTTTTTGCTGTTTTAATAATTTTGAGCAGTTTAGCTATAGAATACAGGCATTCTGTAGCTGGTCAAGCGTTCCGCGGCTATTTTTGTGTTTAAGTATGATGCATGTGTCAATTGAAGAAAAGACTTACATGGGTAGTTCCAGAATCTTTCCTATATGATTTATTTCTATCCACGAGGATTGAATCGATAGTTGGAAGATCCTAATCCAATAGTCAAAGTGAAAGTCAAAGAGACCGTTTTCTATAGGAATTAGGAAGCTTGATTTGCTCCGCAGAAAATCATGAGTCCTAAGAGTCCCAATTCAATTATAATTTGAAGATTACACCTGTATCTATTTCTATTCGAAGTCAGTTATGTAATTTGCATATAAATTAGGTTTTGTAGAACCGATAAAAAAAGACTGTTAGTGGCATAATTCATAATTACAGTGATACTCTGTTTTATCAAAATTTGTTTTAATAAAGGGAGATCAGTTTTTATGTTGTTTTGATTACATCTTCAAGGAGCTAAGGGATTGCACCGAATTGGTAGCAGAGGGCCCCTGCTATCTAAGGAGGTTTTTATGTTTTCTAGCTAAGTTTATTTTAGTTTCTGTTTAGCATTTCTCTTTACTTTTTGCTCAAATTATTGCTTTCATAATTTGCAATTACTGTATCCAACTGAGTAAAGTCTATTGATGAATGGATAAAGTGACTTATAGGTGCAGTAATTGTTTAGTTTTCATTTATGTCATTGCTTTCATAATTTGCAATTGTTGGATATAACTGAGTAAAATCTATTGGATAATAGATAAGTGACTTATAAGAACAGTGATTGCTTAGAATTCATTTTTTTTTTTCATAGTTAACAGTTACTGTGCTCGACCAAGCAAAGACCATTTAAATCTTAAATTAAAATTGTTAGTGACTTATAGATACATTAGTTGTCTAGCATTTTATTTCCTATCATTTGCTTGTTGAAATTAAGGGAATAATGGATTTTCTGAGAGCCATGCTAAGAAGTGAAGACTTCGGGTGTGATAAGTTGGTTATTCACTTAATCAGTTTTTAGATAGAAAATCCTCATTCCATTGCAATTAATATCTTTAAAAGACATTCTGATTGAACTTGAACTTGAATATAATGTGTAAGAATGACTAAATGATTAGATTCAGATGTAATCTTTTGAGTTATCAAATTCTTTCCTTGTTTTCATTTCTTGAAATCTTAATTGAGCTGTAGGATCCATGGATTAGGTTTACTTGTTAAAACACTTGTTTCATCTCTTCTTGATTAGAAATTAGACTTCAAAAATTGTCCATGAAGCTTTGTTTTCTTTCATAGGGAATTAAATAGTTTTACAACATTTCCTTTTCTTCCTTTTAAATAGATTTATTCTCATCTTTCTAGTTTAAAAGTAGAACATTAAGGATCAAAACAGAAAACCCCAAAACAACAATAAAACATCAAAACAACGAAGTAGAAAAGGGACACTTAGGCACATATAGTGCACCACACTTCATCAAAGTTACAAATCCTGGTTGATAATTAATGTTAACAATTTAGGGCACTAAATTGGCTAAAAATTTTGGCGCCGTTGCCGGGGAAGTGTAACTAGGTAGCCTTATTTATTACATCCCAAAAAAAATGATATGTGTAGAGAAAGAGACCCTAGGGGTAGGTTTATAAGAGGCAGAAGCTTAATCCCCACAACACCACTCGCTTCACCAAGACCAAGAAGTAGCACACCTCCATCTCAAACCCATATTCCATACTATACCGGTCATAGCCTTCCAAAAGTTTTAAGATCAAATATCCAATCAGGAAGATCTCCCACTTCATCCACTGAAGAAATTCTAGAGGAAAAAGATCCTAAGACTCCAACAGGAGGAATAACCTTTTTCAGTTCCACAGAAAAATATATTCCAGTAGAAGAATTAGAAATTCCTAGTGAAGAAGAAGAAGAAGAATCTTTCTTCAATATACCCTTGATAGAAGAACCAGAAGAACAATTATCTCTCTAGACTGAACCTTATATTAGTTTGGAGGAATCTATCATGGCAGGAAGAGGAGAAGAAGGAGGAGAAGGGGAAGGAGAAATCTTTAATGGACAAAACTTGCTATTTGGAGGAGGTAGAGGTAGAGGAGGAGATAGAATTAGAGGCAGAGGAAATGTAGAAGGAGGTAAAGGTAGAAGGGGAATTGAAATTTCCTTTGGATTCCCTGTAATAGATGGAGAGACAAATGCTACCATGAAAAATATCTCACCCTCTTTTCTTCCAAACTTTCATGGATTGGAAAGTGAAGACCCTGAGACATGTTTATTTGAATTTGAAGTTTTGTGAAAAACTTATGACTATCTAGAAGATGCTCAAAAATTCAAATTGTTTCCTTCAACATTGAAAGGAGCATCCTTGAAATGGTTCATGAGTCTAATTACTGGTTCTATTGAGTCATGGAGTGATATGAGGAAAGAATTTCTAGAAAGATATTTGGACTATTTTATACCTGTTAACCATAAAGAAGAAGTGTTTAAAATGATGCAAAAGGAGGATGAAAATTTGGAATATTTACTTGAAATATTCAACTACAATATAAAGAGAGCAAAAATGAAAAATCTAGACCAAGATACTCTAAAATCTCTTTTGTTGAAAACAATTAGAGATGAATGGATAGATATCCTTAACATGATGGGGAAGGGAGACATATCTCAACTTCCATTATCTGATATTGGAGAACTTTGTATTGATCTCTCAAGAGGAGAATCAAAGATTTTGAAAGGACCAAGAGACCCTGCTCTTGCAAGGGTAAAAAAATCTGCAACTGTAACAGTAAGTAGGGAAGAAATAGGGAATATGTTTGATGAATTCAAAACTGACATTCTAGGGAGTCTTAGTGAGCAAATAGACACCCTTAAGCTACAAAACAAGCAGAAATCTGAAACTGATGCCTTAGCAATCTTTTGTCCCAAATGTAGAAAGAAGCATGCCTTAAGAGAATGTCCTCTTGATACAAAAGTAATAGAGACTTGTGTAATTTGTTCAGAAAACCATGAGACCAAGAGTTGCCCTTCAATTCCTGGCCTTAAGGCTGTCTTTCAAGAGGAAACAACCACAAATTCCAGATAATCTCTTAATTTTGTCTCTAGAAGACCTTGGCTGGGACCTCAAACACAAGGGTTTAATAACCAAATGTATAATCAACCTTCACCAAATTGGAATTCTTGGCAACAACATTGGCCTCAATCTCAAAATCAATCTCAATCTTGGGCTCAAGGGGTACAAAATCTCGATGGTAGGTTCTCTCAGTATTATCAGTATCCACCATCGTATCCATCATATCCATCATATCCAGATTTTCCTCCTCAAAAAAATCCTCAGCAGAATCAACAACCTCAAACCCAAAATCAAAATCCACTACTTCCACTACCATTTCCCTAGAAATCAAACCAGTTACCTGCCCAACCAATACCAAACCCCAACAATCAAAACCCTCAGACTACCTATATGATAGAAGGTCAACAGTTTCCAACTTATTTGGTTACTCCTCTAGACCTTAATGATGTCCAACTTAGGTCTAGAAGGATACTTGAAAAGAAGAAACCTTCTGTAATTATACAAGAACAAAACAATTCTGAGGAAGATTCTCTACAAGTTAATAAACGTTTTGAAGAAAGCACATCTCTTCAGAACCAAAATATTGAAAAATAAAAATAGAAAGAACCAATTACTTCAACTCCTATGTTAGAGCAACCATCAATATCCACTTCTACACCTCCTTTTCTTGAAAGATTACAAATTGATAAAGGTGTAGAGAAAAAAATTACGTTGCCTAACTATGATTTCCTAGATGAATTGATAAATTTTTGTAATAAAATTCCATTATTACAAGCCATCAAGGAAATCCCAATCTTAGCTAAAACAATAAAGGAGTTGAGCATGAAAAAAACAGGAAGAAAAATAAAAGAGATAAAGAAAATACAACTGGTAGGAAAAATAGCAAACATAATGATGGTAAGGATTGCCATTCCAAAATATCTAGATCTCAGAAGCCCAATTGTCAAAACACATATCAATGGAATTGAAATTCCAAACACATTAATTGATCTAGGGGCAGCAATAAAAATCATGAGTAAGCAAATCATGGAACAACTAAAGCTTCCTAATCTTCTTTATACACCCACATTACTACAATTAGCAGATAGGTATGTAACCAAACCAGATGGGGCATTAGAAGATATTTCAGTGTCCTTAGATTCTTGGGAGTATCCTGTGGATTTTATGATCCTAACTCCTAAAAATGATCTAGGAGGACATCCTATTATACTAGGAAGACCTTGGTTAGCTACAGCTGATGCTTTCATTAGTTGTAGATCTGGTGATATGTATATCTTTGATGGTAGGTCAACCAAGAAATTTACTTTTTATCCTCCAGCAAGAACAATCATAGAAATAGATGACAATCAATGGATTGATGATGAAGAAGATATACAGCCTCTCTTCACTATTTCAAATATTAGTGAAGATAGTCAGATTCTAAATGTCCTAGAAAATTATGAATCTTCTTTAGAGTATAAACATGAACAATTTCAAGAAGAATCTAATATTGAATTTTTTTCATCAAGGCAAATGTCTCTTTACTCTATGGAAGAATTTTCTAGCTCTACAATTTAAATATTTCTAGCAAAAACCTTGAACATAAATAAAAACCTAGAAAAATTATAACAAGAAGAGCTAGTCAAAATATTACAGAGACATTCGTCTGCATATGCATGGGAATACATTGATATGAAAGGGATCAATCCTAAGACTTGCACTCATCATATCTACATAGAGGAAAATTGTAAGCCAATCAGACAGCCTCAGAGAAGGATGAATCCAAACCTTAGAGAGATTGTTAAAGAAGAGTTGTAGAAATTGCTAAATTTCAGCTTTATCTATCCCATTTCAGATAGTCAGTGGGTTTCTCCTTTGGTGATTGTACCCAAGAAAAATGGTAAATGGAGGGTATTAATTGACTATCGAGAATTAAATAAAGCTACTCTTAAAGATCATTTTCCTTTACCTTTTATAGATCAGGTGTTAGATACATTAGCAGGCAAAAAATACTTTTCATTTCTAGATGGTTTCAGTGGTTATAATCAAATTCAAGTTGCACTTGAAGATCAATATAAAACCACATTTACCTGTCCTTGGGGAACTTATGCCTATCGAGTACTACCTTTTGGACTATGCAATGCACCTGCAACATTCCAAAGAGTAGTACTAGGAATCTTTTCAGATCTGATACATGATTGTGTAGAACTATACATGGATGAATTTACAGTCTATGGTAATACATTTGAAGAAGCCTTAGAAAACTTAGAAAAATTTCTAAAAATGTGTAAAGAATCAAACCTTTCATTAATTCATGAGAAATGTTTCATGATGTTTACTAAATGGATTGTTCTAGGACATCATATATAAGGAGAAGGAATTAGAGTAGATGAGTCAAAAGTTGAAGTCATCTCTAGACTATTAGTTCCAAGTTTCCAGAAAGATGTTAGAAGTTTTCTAGGATTTACAGGATACTATAGAAGGTTTATAGAAAACTTCACCAAGATATCATCTCCACTTTTCAAACTACTTACCAAATATTGTGAATTCAAATGGAATTATGACTGCCAGTTAGCATTTGAAACCCTAAAAATAAAAATCTCTGAAGCACCCATTTTAAGAGGGCTTAACTGGAAATTACCTTTTCATATATCAACAAATGCCTCAGACACAGCTCTAGGAGCAGTGTTAGGACAAAAAATACCTGATCCCTTATGCCATCTACTATACAAGTAAAAATTTGACTCCTCCAGAGTTGAATTATACTGTAACTGAAAAATAATTCTTAGCTGTTGTTCATGTTATCAATAAATTTAGACATTATATAACAGGCTATGAAACCTTTGTTCACACAGATCACTCTGCAATTAGGTTTTTAATGAATAAATCCGTTACTAATAGCAGAGTCATAAGATGGTTATTTCTTTTACAAGAATTTAACATTACTATTCTAGATAGGCCAGGAAAACAAAATATAGTTGTTGATTTCCTATCTAGAATCCAAAATATCAAAGAAAATACTCCAGTTGAAGACAAATTCCCTGATGAATATCTCTTTGCAATAAGTACTCAAATTCCCTGGTTTGCAGACATTGCCAATTAATTAGTTTCAGGAAAATTTCCTTCAAATTTGAATGCTAGAGAGAAAAGAAGAATCATTCAAGAAGGTGCAAGATTTTCATGGATTACTAATGAATTGTATAGAACAGGTCCAGACCTTATTATCAGAAGATTTGTTCGAGAATATGAGATGCCTAAAATTCTTAAGGCATGTCATGATGAACCCTGTGGTGGACATTTTGCTGATAAGAGGACAACCTATAAAATCCTTCATCTGCGATATTATTGGCCATCCATCTTCAAAGATGCTAGAGAATATGTCATAAGGCGTGATAGTTGTCAAAGGGTAGGGAAAACTTCTCCTTCAAATGAAATGCCATTACAAACTCAGGTACATATTGAACCTTTTGAAAAATGGGCTTTGGATTTTGTAGGACCTATTAATCCTCCATCAAAACAAAAGAAGTATATCCTAGTATGCACTGATTATGTCACTAAATGGGTAGAGGCTAAGGAATTATCTTTTTCTAATGAATCATCTGTAGTCAATTTTATTTTTGAGGATATTTTTACTCGTTTTGGTGTCCCAAGAGAAATTGTCACAGATCAAGGAGCTCAATTCACATCAAATTTGGTAGAGAAAATGGTAGAGAATTACAAAATCAAGCACAGAAAGTCTACTCCCTACCATCCACAAGCAGATGGCCAAGTTGAATCTACCAATAAGGTGATTGAAGGGATTCTTACAAAGACTATTCATCTACATAGAAGAGATTGGGAAGAGAGGCTTCCTAAAGCCTTATGGGCCTACAGAACTACACGGAGAAACACAACAAGACATACTCCTTATGAACTTGTTTATGGAAAACAGATCCTGTTCCCCATAGAATTTCAGATCAAAACTTTCAAGATGGCAGTCCAACTGGGACTTGATTTGACAGAAGCACAGAAGCACAGACTGGAGCAAATTAATGAACTAGATGAGATCAGACAAGATGCAATCCAAAGAAAAAGCATAGTCCAGCAGCAAAGGACTAAATGGCATGAAAAGTATATCAAAAAGAAGAAATTTCAAGAAGGTGATTGGGCACTCTTGTTTGACTCAAAATTCAAGGATTTTCAAGGAAAATTTCAAACTCATTGGCTTGGGCCATATGAGATTGAGAAAATATTTGAGAATGGAGTAGTAAAGATCAGAACAATAGATGAAGAAAAGGTATCATTTCTTGTAAATGGACATAGACTGAAATTTTATCATAAACCACTTTCAAAAGAAGAATTTGTCAGAAAATTTCAGGATAACATTGATATGAAGTTAGTGAAGAAAAATTCTTCTTCTTCACTAACTTAGCTTGTATTTTTCAATTATCTAAAAAATAATAATTAAACAAATAAAATAAAAAAATAAATTATAAATATGAAAACCAATCAGTCATTGGCATATTTATGCAGAAAGTGCAGGGTGAAAATCATAATTTTCTAACATCCTATACTTTCAATTTTTCTTTTTTTTGTAATTGAGTATTCATAATTGCAAAACACAAATTGCAAATCCATTTTTCACTCCATATTTCACCTCATTCAACTTCCATTTTCATATTCCATTCCACTCCATTTTCATATTCCATTCCACTCCACACTCATATTCCATTCCACTCAACATTCATATTCCATATCCATATTTCATATTCTTTTGATAGGTACATTTTGCAGTTGTCCATTCTGTAGCTGATTTTTTTCTGCAGCTAATCTGACTCTGCAACCTACTTCAAAAAATGAAAGATGATTAAGGACTATGGAATTCTATTCTAGAAGATCAACATGCCACAAAATGAAGAACAAAACACAACAAACAACGAGGTCAAATATTCTGAGGTAAATTGTGCAAATTTATTTTGATAGCAAAAATATCAAACATGAGAAAGATACAATATGTATAATCATATGTTTCCTAAGTAATATATCATTTGAATTGAACTACCTTTGTCATAAAATACCTCGACCATATCCCTTGCCTTATGCTCCACAACAGTTCATCATTAAACCATTAATTAAGTGACTAATGGTCATAATCTTATATGTGACCTATTAGGCCACGTCTTTTTAAGATCGTATCATTCACTTATGATTCATAAAATCATCATAAATCCTTCTGCAGATCCATAGCCATTTCATTCTATATCAAAACCTACAAACTCAACTATCTCCATCATTCACTCACCTCCATCACACTCTGCAGCCTATCCATTTTTAGGTACAGGGAGGAAACTCTGAGGGTGAAGCATCATTCTGCAACTACATCTTCAGGCACAAAGAGACAGATTCAGAAATAGAGCATCAGACCCTACAAGCCAAGAAAGGAAAATAATCTATATAGAGAAGAAATGGGGCTAATTGTAAGAACAGAACCAGTTGGAGTCAAGTATCTAAAAGGATACCCACAAGTCAAAGGGCTATTACAGCAAGCTGGGTGGTTAAGTTTTGTAGAAAAATTCAGTGGCTTCCACAAAGAGATTACAAAATAATTTGTTAGATCATTTGATGGAGCATAAGTGGAAATTGGAGACATTAAATTCACCATAACAGAATCATTTGTAGCCGAGGCCACAAAACTGCCAAGACAAGGAGAACGATGGCTCAAGAATAAGGAGTTTCATAATGAGTCTTGGAAGTAGATACTGAAGAATCCAGGTATGGATATTACAATATTTAGAAAGGGAATTCCAAGCACAACTTTAAAAAGTAGATGGAGAAACATGTTGTTAATTTTGCAAAAATTTATAACATGTGAAGGTAGATTTGGGACAATGTATGTTTACCATATCAGGTTATTAATGAATTTCTTAGATGATGGTGAGATAAATCTACCTTTATTTTTATTCAATAGCCTGAAAAGAATGGCTTCCAATGTTCAAAAGAGAGTTCAATTTTTAGAAACTACTTTATACCACCATGGTTTAATAAAGATGTTGATTGAATTCTACCTGGAGAAAATAGGAGATAACTGGGAAGAATTTATTATAAGAAATCATTTTCAAGAACGTGAAGAAACATCACCTAAAGAAGAAAATATTAGGAGAAGCAGAAGAATAAAAACCGATAAAGCTGTTGAAAATAAACATGATACACCACCACAGGAAGAGGATGAAGAATTGATTTTTGAAAGTTGAAAGAGATTAAAAAACAGATTAGGGTCAAAAGAAAAAAAGAAAAAAAGATAACAAGTGAACATATTGATGAATAAAATGAAAAGCCACCAAAGTTAAGGAGGAGTTCTAGACTAAGAGGAATAATGAAAAAGACATTGGTTAAGGAAGAAGGAATTATAAATGTTGAGGATGAAGAAACCCCGGTTCAAACACCAACTGATAGATCTCCTATACTTAGTCCTCAAAACTCTCCTCTACATCAGTTTGAAGAAAACCCTAGCAGAAGAACTCCTGATATAGACCCAGCTCAACAACAAATCTATGATTATGTGGAATCCCTGGAAAGGAAGGCTTCAAAGAATCAAGAGAGATCCATCAGTCCACAAGAACCTCCAATAGAAACCCTGAAGAAGGATAATTTTGAATTGGAGATACTGAACAAACACATTAAGAATGAGAATGAGATCTTGAGAGAACAAGTTAAATTGAAAAATGCCATGAATAATACTTTCATTCTGCAAATGGGGACACTACATAAATAAAATAGGAAACTAAAGAAGAGGGATAAGAAATTGAACAAAGCTCTCATAAATCTCAGGTTCAAATTACTCATGAAGAAGCCCAGAATGACACTGACTACCAAAAGAAGCAGAAAAATGAGGCTGGATGTTTTAGCATAAGTGTCAGAGCACATGGAGTAAGTTTTGATGGAATTGTATGAAGAAATGCAATGGTTTTGCAGTGGGGTATGTTGAGCCCTAGAATTTCCTTCTCTTTTATAAACCATCACTTCATTTCATCACTCTTTCATCACTTCATAAGCCTAAAATCAATGAATAATTATTAGAATTGCTTAAAGGTTACATACAAATCATTAACATGTTGTATTTTCATGGTTTTTGCTGTTTTAATAATTTTGAGCAGTTTAGCTATAGAATACAGACATTCCATAGCTGGTCAGGCGTTCCACAACTATTTTTGTGTTTAAGTATGATGCAGGTGTCAATTGAAGAAAAGGCTTATATGGGTAGTTCCAGAATCTTTCCTACATGATTTCTTCCTATCCATGAGGATTGAATCGACAGTTGGAAGATCCTAATCCAATAGTCAAAGTGAAAGTCAAAGAGACCATTTTCTACAGGAATTAGGAATCTTGATTTGCTCCATAGCAAATCATGAGTCCTAAGAGTCCCAATTCAATTATAATTTGAATATTACACCTGTATATATTTATATTCGAAGTCAGTTATGTAATTTGCATATAAATTAAGTTCTGTAGAACCGAGAAAAAAAGACTGTTAATGGCAAAATTCAGAATTACAGTAATACTCTGTTTTAATAAAGGGAGATCAGTTTTTGATGTTTTTTTTATTACATCTTCAAGGAGCTAATGGATTGCACCGAATTGGTAGCAGAGGGCCCCTGCTATCTAAGGAGGCTTTTATGTTTTCTAGCTAAGTTTATTTTAGTTTCTGTTCGGCATTTCTCTTTACTTTTTGCTCAAATTATTGCTTTCATAATTTTCAATTACTGTATCCAAATGTGTAAAGTTTTTTGATGAATGGATAAAGTGACTTATAGGTGCAGTAATTGTTTAGGTTTCATTTCTGTCATTGCTTTCATAATTTGCAATTGTTGGATCTAACTGAGTAAAATATATTGGATAATAGATAAGTGACTTATAAGAACAGTGATTGCTTAGAATTCATTTCTTGTTTTTCATAGTTAATAGTTACTGTGCTCGACCAAGTAAAAACCATTTAAATCTTAAATAAAAATGGTTAGTGACTTATAGATATAGTGATTGTCCAGCATTTTATTTCCTGTCATTTGCTTATTGAAATTAAGGGAATAATGGATTTGTCTGAGAGCCATGCTAAGAAGTGAAGACTTCGGGTGTGATAAGTTGGTTATTCACTTATTCCATTGCAATTAATCTCTTGAAAAGACATTCTGATTGAACTTGAACTTGAATATAATGTGTAAGAATGACTAAATGATTAGATTCAGATGCAATGTTTTGAGTTATCAAATGCTTTCCTTGTTTTCATTTCTTGAAATCTCCATTGAGTTGTAGGATCCATGGATTAGGTTTACTTGTTAAAACACTTGTTTCATGTCTTCTTGATTAGAAATTAGACTTCAAAATTTGTCCATAAAACTCTGTTTTCTTTCATAGGGAATTAACTAGTTTTACAACATTTCCTTTTCTTCCTTTTAAATAGATTTATTCTCATCTTTCTAGTTTAAAAGTAGAACATTAAAGATCAAAACATAAAACCCCAAAACAACAATAAAACATCAAAACAACAAAGTAAGAAAAGGGACACGTAGGCACATATAGTGCACCACACTTCATCAAAGTTACAAATCCTGGTTGATAATTATTGTTAACAATTTAGGGCACTAAATTAGCTAAACAATATCATTAAATTTGAATGAAGATGGAAGACATTCCAAAAACAACATTCAAAACTCATGAGGGTCATTATGAATTTTTAGTCATGCCTTTTAGCCTTACTAATGCACCTCCCACATTTCAAGGTTTGATTAATACCATTTTCAAACCCTTCCTAGAAAAATTTTGTTATTATTTTTTGATGATATAATAATCTACAACAAGTCTAGGAAGGATCATGTTCAATATGTTGACAAGGTGCTTAAACTATTGGAGGAGAAACAATTATATGCAAAAACATCCAAATTTTTCTTTGGAGTATAGGAATTGGAATATTTGGGTAATATTGTATCTCATGAGGGTGTGAAGGTAGACCCTAACAAAATTAAATCCATTAAGGAATGGAAAATCCCCACAACCATAAAGCATCTTTGAGGATTTCTCGGGTTGACAGGGTATTATCGCAAGTTTGCTAAGAATTATGGGAGAATAACAGCCTCTATAACAACATTACTGAAGAAATATGCATTTTATTGTACTCCAGAAGAAACTAAGGCCTTTGAACATCTTAAAGAGGCAATGCGCCAAGAACTGGTCTTAGCAATGCCATACTTCACAATTTGTATTTTTTGTGGAATGTGATGCCTTTGGAAATGGAGTTGGTGGTGTCTTAATGCAAGAAGGAAGACCAATTTCTTTTGAAATTCGTCTAATCAAAGGAAATTATTTACACAAATCTATTTATGAGAATGAAATGTTGGCAATACTACATGAACTAAAGTAACGACAACCTTACTTAATGGGAAGACACTTCAAGGTAAAGGGAAGCAAATGATTCAAAGGAAAAATGATTCATTATGGTACAAACATTAGGGGAATTTTGAGGTCTAAAATGGGCCTCCTAAGGAAATTATAAAATAATAGTGGAAAATATAAAATAAGCTTTAATTACATCATCAAATTTTAGAGGGAAAAAATAAAAAACTATTTTTTCAACTCATATTTTGAACTTATCTCCCTAAGGTTTTACTCAAATTTCGAGCGGGCATACTCGTTGGATGAAACTTTAATTCCTCATCCAAGGAGTACCAATGTTGCATGCTTTTGATGGACTCTTCTATACGAAAACTGAGAAATACATGAAAGACGTGATTGTAATCACGATTTTTCATGTATTTCTCATTTTTAATGTAGCAGGTTCAATAAAAAATATGCAACATGGGTACTCCTTAGATTAGGAATTAAATTTTGCATCAAACAAGTACTCCCACTCAAAATTTGAGTAAACCCTTAGGGATATAAGTTCAAAATACGAGTAAAAAAATAGTTTTATTATTTTATTTTAATATTTATACTTTTTTACTCCAAAAATGGTGAATCATCCCCCATGGTTGACATCATCATATTGAATCCTATTTGTTCTTATAAATTTTATTTTGGTTGTGCATTTTTCTTAGGAGGCCCATTTTAGACCTAAAAATTCCCCTAATGGATCTCTTATATATTTGTAAGAATTCCCAACTCAAGAAAAATATTCTTTTTGAATTGCACACCTCCCCCTTAGGAGGACACTCAAGATTTTTAAAAACTTTTCATAGGGTCTGTTAGTGTCTAATAGTCACACTGATCAAATTTACTCTTTCCATTGTAGTTATAGTCTTATGGTCAAATTGTTATATTTTCAAATAAAATTTGACATGTCTCTTGGTTGTCAAATGGTCCTAAGTCATTGTCTAGGTGTAATGCTACTCTCCTAATACATCACATGTCATGGTCAGCAAGGTCAATTCAAAATTAGTTTCACGATTCATTGAGTCACCAAAGGTAATTTTTCCTTCATTAAGTGTCATTATTAAAAATCTTAAAAGAAAGAGTCATGGTGTCATAAGGTTGATCATGAAAGTTTCATGAGTGTCTTGTTGGTCTAGTCAGTAATCATACTCATTAATTTGGGTGTGTGATCATCATATTTCCATTTGAAGTCATCATCATAAGAAATTAGTAAGATATCACGAGAGTTAGTAAAAAAGAGAACAAAAGCACATCAAGAGAATCAAGGTACATCTATGTCACATGGAGGAAAAGACATCTGCAACTAAAATAATCATCATAAATTTTGAATAAATGTATCATCAAGCAATTTCCTAGCTCAAATCATCCAAATGATGGAGAAATTCGTCATCATGAAAAAGGGAGGTCAAATTTGAATTTTCAAGTTATAAAATACTTCAAGGAGTTCGATTTGGTTCTATTAATAGTGACATGCATTTAAGGAGCTAAAATTCAACCTCAGAAATTTTTCAACTAAGCCAAGAAAGAATAATTAAAGCAGCGTTGCGCATTTGTTGCACTTTTGGGAAGTTGCTAGGGTTTTTGTTGTGCTCTCCATCTTCCATGGTTCATAGATTAATTAAAGAGTAAAAACCTTTATTTTTATGTTCATACGTCCTCCATGACCCTTCATGAACATTTTCCATCATTCCCCTCATTAAGATCCTTTCATTTCCTTGTTTTCCCAAAAAACCCTAGAAATTTACTGCGCTTTTACCCTAGGTCTATGTTTTGACCTTTTCACCCATTTTTCTCACTCTTTTTGATAAATTACACTTCTATAATTTTCCTAACACCAATACCTAGCCCCCATAATTTGTCTACAATGTTTCCTACCCCCCTTCCCTCTCATTTCACCATTTTCCCAAAAAATCTAGTTTTTTGTTGCGTTTTTTCCCTAGGTATGTGTTTTTCCCTTTTCACACCTCTTTTCTCACTGATTTCAAGAAATTCCAGATCAATTTTCTTAATAACATATATCCATACCCCCCATAATTTTCTTAGAATTTTTACTACCCCCCTTCCCTCTCATTTCTCTCCTTTGAAATTCGTTGCGCTTTTGACTCTGTTTTTAGTTATCATTTTCAAAAGAATTTTTTGACCAATTGAAGATGCATTTTGGAAAACCAAAAGAGGTTTTTGTTAAGTAAATAGCCAATCAAAATAATTTCCTTTATTTTCTACACAGGTATCATATATTGGGAGATATTCAAATTTCTTAGAGACCTATTTCAGAAAATCAAATTCTCCAATTTTTCTTGTTTGTTTTAGACATTATATTATGGCACGGATTCCGAGTAAATGGAAATGAATTTCCAAAAACTAAGAGAGGTTGATATCCAAAACACCCTTATATACAAAAACCTCTCCCAGTTTTGTAAAAATTTTTATGGTTAAAAATATATTAGTTCATCGTTGACCCATATGTTTTCGCTGCGCTTTTGGAGAATTTGTTGTGTTTCTGGACACTTGGTTTTAAATCAATTTTGAAGGGGCCAACATGATGATTTTGGATGACTTAATGGTCCCAGGGTATATTATACATCCTAATATTTCTTCAAAAACCTCTAGAAACATTCAGAACCTCTTCCAAGTCATCAAAAAATCAAGCTAAAGTTGTTGCGTTTCTGCTAAGGACATTTGTTGCGTTTCTGGGAAAGTTGCTGCGTCTCTGTGTTTTGAGATTTTTCACAACACGTGGAGGTCAAAAGTCAAAATTAGCTAATGAAAATAGTTGAATCATGAGTTTATTTGATTTTAATAAGGTTATTAATTATTTTCGTTGTAAATAATCTTGTGATCAATACTTTGAGAGATAATCTCAATCAGTTAGCTAAAAAAGGGGAAAGTTGTTTCTAACTTCCCTAGTATTTGGCAATGAATTAATTAGGTTCATGAATTAGTTGCTATGGATCAAGATTCGACCCCTTAGAGGTGGAATCTTGTTTGTATTCTATATGTACTTAGAAACAAGTCAAAGATAAGGTTTGATACTTGAAGTTCACACATTTTGGAACTTGTGTACTTGACTCTTTGCAGAAATAATATACAAGAAGTTGCATCTATTTTTATGGGATTCTTATGTTGTGGTCAGTAGAATTTTTTTCTCTGGTGTTTATCATATTTATTATTAAATGTTTCTACTAGCCATTTAAATTTCTCCTTGTGTTAATATCCTAAGTTTTAAATAGATTTCATTACCTATAATGCTCTATTTTTTTTTATATTATCATATGTGTTTTTATTCTCTAACAATTGAATTCATGCATGTATGCTCACTTAGTTTCTTTATCAGATTTCCTCATCACAATACTATAATGAAAAATATATTTTGTGTCACTGATTAAACCTACCTTACCTCATTCTATGTCTGCAATTTATCTTTTGGAATACCTAGCCTAGTTCCTAAACCTGGTGCTTCTTTATCCAACAAACCCTAATCAAAATCATATTGAGCTGATAACTATCCTAAAACCCTAATATTCTCCAGTCACTTCCATTGGCTATGAGGTTGATTTTGAGAGAGCCCTCTCAGATTTGGTAGGGATATATACCAAGTCAAAAGTTGGTATGTGGTTACCTCTTTGGTTTCCTTTCTCAACCTTGGGAAACTAAGGAGCACTAACAAGGTCAAGAAATATTTTTTTGGGATAGAATTAAATATGATATTTAGAAGTTTGTGGAATTTTTTTTTGGTTTTCCAAAAAAATAAAGTTGATACAATTAATACCCCTAGCTTTTTACAACCTTTAGCCATTCCAAGTCATAGTTGGGAGGAGGTCTCAATGGATTTTATCATAGGTTTAACCAATTCTAAAGGAAAGAGTGTCATCATGGTGGTAGTTGATATACTTAACAATTTTTCACACTTTTATGCATTATCTCATCCTTTTAAAGCTAATACAGTTGCTACTACATTTATGGAAACAATTCAAAATCTACATGGAAGCCCAAAGATTATTGTAAGTGACAGAGACCCCATTTTCACTGGAAATTTTTGGACGGAATTATTTTCTTATATTGATACTCAATTAGCTCATAGCTCATCTTATCATCCTCAATCTGATGGGTAAACTGAGAAAGTGAAAAAATGTTTGGAAGCTTGTCTTCATTGCTTTGTATCCGATAAACAAACAAAATGGGTCAAGTGGTTACCTCTAGTTGAATGGTGGTATAACACTTCCTTCCACACTGCAACAAAAATTACCCCATTTATGGCACTTTATGGATATCATCCACCATCCATCACATCATATTTAAGAGAAAATTATAAAGTTCAAGCTATGGAATATCACATCGAGCATCAACAACAAGTTCTCCAACTATTAAAGGCTAAACTCACTCCACCACAAAATCAAATGAAACAACAGGAATATCAACATCGCAGTGAAATAAGTTTTGATGTAGGCGTCTGTGTATTTTTACGACTACAATCATACCAAAAAATGTCCCTCAAGCAAGATAAGAAGGATAATAAATGATCAACCAAGTTCTATGGTCCCTACAAGGTGTTGCGAAAGATTGGTACTATGGCATACAAATTGGATTTTCTTGCATCTTCCCAAGTACACCCAGTTTTCTAAGTTTCATGCTTAAAGAAGGTTATCAGTGATAAGATACCAGTTCAAACAATGTTGATAGAACTTGATGAAGAAGGAAAAATATTATTTGAGCCTAAAGCAGTCATGGAAACAAGAACCCAAGAACTACAAAATCGATTAATTTCAGAGTATCTCATTAAGTGGAAGAACTTACCCATTGAAGATTCCACATGGGAAGATGTTAATTTTATACAAAAGCATCCAAAACTACTCAAGCGTTGAGAACAATTTTTTTTTGAAAAGAGGGGCATGTTAGGTCCCTATAATACTATTGTATTCTCGTTATTGTTATTTTTAGTGTAGCCCCCTATTGTTATTTTTTTTCCCATGTATCCCCCACATTGTTATTTTTTTGCCCCATAGAAGCCCATTATTGTTATTGTCATGCCCTTACATTATTATTGGTATGTAGGCTCTGATTATATTATGACCCCTTAGACTCCTATATATACCAAGGAGGTCTTATCATTTGAATCATCCAAAAATTGTTCATTTATGTAATTTAAAGGAGGTTCCCCCCTCGAAGAGGTAATTTTTAAGTCGTTTATCTATCTTTTCTTCTATTTTGTGAGATGGTTGCATAACAGTTCACAAAAAGATGTTGTTGTTGCTATTGTTGTTGGGCCGAGAAAGGGTTATTAAGGACAACAAGGGTCCTAGAATCCTTTTGGGCAAGAATATAAATGCACTCTTATAAAAGAGGAAATTTGTAGGTTAAATGCTCTTTAGTGCGGATCTTGCAAGGAAACTTAACTGCTTTCTCTTTTCCTTTTTAGATTTAGTAGCGGTAAGTGTTTTTTGTGGTTTGGTAGTTTAGGTAAGTTGTTGCTCTTGATAAGGAGTGGTCCTTTTCTTATTCTTCTTTTTCTTACTATTGGGTTATTGTGTAGACTATACAGAGTTAATTACAGTGATTGGACGAGCAACAATGTGAGTTTTTGTACTTAAAGTAGGGGCTGTAGTAATAAACAAATGAAAAGTTCACCTACTCAACTAGTTTATAACAATTCCAATGGTGGTACCAACGAGATCGTCAGAGTGTGGAACAAGTTGTTGCATAGCAGTAGTATCTGAAGTTTAGGGAGCATGAGGGATCAAGTCATAAAGTGTGCCAAATTACAAGTAAATAAGGTCTAGATGTTGGGCACTTTGAATAACTTGGTCTTCTGTAATGGCTCCGAACATAGAAATGTCCTTCGTGATGACATGTAGAAGAGATTTGCATAACCAATTTGATAATAGGTAATCTAGGATATGGGTCTTTACTAATCTTTGTCATCATCTCCATTCATCGATATGATCAAAGATGCAGGTAGAGGTGTTCTAGTGTAAGGTTTTCAAAAGTTTCATTCTAGTTTGGTAACAAATTAGTAATTGGAAATGCATGAATAATTCCATGGCGAGGGTGTTAAAATTTTTAATAAAGGCACGTGGCAATTAAATATACCACTTAACATCGTTTTTGGTTAGGGTATGGGGGAAGAGTATGAGCTGGACACTATCATCAATCATAGAATTGGAAACACGCCAAAGGTGGTATGTAGTGATGTGTGTTGTCGGGTCATCTCGCTGCTTTCCCTCAAATTTCAGAATATCGACAGGAATTTTGTGTGGGGTTTAGGGATAAAGAAATTTATGGTTGTTGGGGTCGTTAGTCAATTTATACATATCCGGGATATCAGGAGTAGCCAAAAATGACAATGGGGTAGGTGCCGTCGAATCTGACCAAGGAAGGGAAAAATGATCAAAAGGACTAGAGGGTCCACCAATTATTTGGCTTTCAGTAGGGTACATAGGTGTCGTAGGATAATAATTTCCTTGAGCTGGTGGTGGGTTCATATAAGGTGGTAAGCCATCAGGCACACCACTAGCTTAAGGAAATCCACCAAAAACTAGTTTCCCCCAGGGTAAGGGTTGCCCCAAACAGTTGCAGACGGTTGAGTTGGGAGGCCCCAAGGAGATGCAGCTGACCCAAGATATGGAATACTGATAACCACGTAAGGTGCATTAGGAGAAATACTTCCACCCTTCATGACAACAGGACTACCTCCAATAGGGTAACCACTGATAGGAGAAATCTCAATCAAAGATGGACCTAGTTGTATCAATAATTGCATGGGTGCATGAATGCCCCTAGTAAGCGAGTAGGTACCGAAAACACTGCACCCACTATGAGAGAAGAACTTTGCAGAGGATTCCGTCTAAAAGGATTAGTAAAATTTGGAATACTAACAACACCCTCTTGGGAGGGGTCCAAAGTTTGAGGAGTAGACACAAAATGTGTTGGAATGGTGGGTGAAAAATATTGTGGAACACCACCCAAAGTGGGTATAATGAGGGTTCCCAGATAGGCGTAGGTTTAATGGTAGGATAACCATGGTAGGTTGAATGATAGGCTATAGGTAGGTTATATGGATATGGTGCAAAAGCATCCACAAAATACCATGACTCACCAACATTCATTGGGACATTTGAAGTGGAAACTGATGAAGACACTATTGGAAAAGGTGTTATATGAATCAAAATAGGCCCAAGAGGGTCAGTAAGTGGAGGATTATAAGGAGGTACTAGACCTTCAACGGAAGGGTCCTTAGGTAAAATATAATTTGGGTTAGTACTGTAACAACCCTGGTGAAATTCCATGTAATAAAGTTAAAAATAATAACCACGGTTGATGGGACACTTATTCCAAGTTGAATGTTGGGAAAAACATCATAGGGGGTGTTAATTTGGTTTACTATGGTTAAGGAAATAAGAAAAGGATTTGGAGAGGAAAAATGGAATTTTTGGCACATTTATTGATGAAAATAATGGAAATTAGGAGAAAAGCGAGATGAAAGGTCATAGGTTTCATGTGAGGAGGAAATTGAAGGAAAATAATGGAAAATGACAAAAATAGAGGCCTATTCTATAAAAAGGATTTTGAGGATCAGTTGGTACCTTTTTTCAATTCAACTTTGGAGCTCTCTCATTTTTTTCTCTCTCTCTACTCTCTCACTCTTGACACTTAGATTTTTTGGAGCACTTTGGCATTTGAGCAAGAAAGGAAAGAAAGCAGGATAAAGGAGGAAGCAAGAAAGGAGGAGCAGGAGTCAAGCAACTATAACAATATTCTTGGCAAGTATCTATTTAAATGTGTATCTTCCTTGCTAGATTTTGCGTTCATGATATTACATGTGGTTATTTGTTGTCTTGGCATGGGTTTTTCCAGGTGTGACAATGTTTTCAGCCTAGCCTTTCCATTTCTGGATATCCATGGGGTCGTAGAGTTCTCATGTTTTGGTTTAGTTCGATTGCCAGATGTATTCAAAGCTGAGTGTGGTGGATCTCCGAATTGATATAGCACATGGCCTAGTGGTCCTTGAAACAGACTATGGATCACTGTAAAGAAATTGGCCTAGTAACCCCTGAGCCATACTATGGGTTGCGCTAAAGCCAAGATTTTTTTACCTCGTTGGGCTTAGGAATCCTTGACCAGTGAATGATGGGATATAAGGTAAAGCCTAGATGTGGTTTTTTCTCCATTTAGGCATAGGAATCCTAGGTTTTGGATTACAGTAAATATTGGAGAGTATGTCTCTATTTAGGGCTTAGCGACCCCTGATTCGAACTGTGGGTTGCGGTAAATCCTGAGAGACTAGGAGATAGGAAAATTCCTCATGGTTTAGGTGGATAGAATCTAGTGATATCCATGCTTTTGTTGGCCTAATGACCTGGGTTGGATCATGGTAAGGCCTGATTTATATTGATGAGGGTGAGGTGATTTAGCCTCGGGATAGCCTGGTTGGTTTTCAGTTTGAGTCCCACATTCATGCTTGGAATATGGCACGGGGGTGATTGGCTGAAGAGAGGTTTGGCTTAGCCAATATATGGTCAGGTGGAATGTGGAAGTCCCATCTTCATGTAATATCCCAAATGGGGATTAAACAATAATATAAAGAAAAATAGACTAAAAACTACAAAAACAAGGAAAACACCATCAAAACACAGGATTTGGAGCCAAAATCATTGTTGAGCCATTTTATTCATATGATGGGAAAGAGTACAAATGAGGTGCTGAAAATATTTCACCTGGGCCTGCTCAAGTAAGGCTGAAGGATAGCTCAAACCCAAACAAAAACTACTACTGGAAATAGCTCTGCGTGGCTTAATGACTTTGTTGCCTAGCCTAGAAAATGATGTTGCTGGTTGTCTTCGTACTGCTGGTTTGACTACCTACCGTGCTCAAAAAATTTCACGAATTGGACACCAGAATCTCCTCAATAAACCCATAAAAATCCGCGAAGTGTTTGCTGAAAGCTCAACCCCAGAAATTGGCCCTCTTGGGCTTGGCTCACTTCTATGATGGGGAAATCAAATTACTGAAGGAAAATGTTGGTAGATGCCTCTAGAATGCTACCGAAAACACTGGTAGGAGGTGGCTAGCCTCCCCTCCGAATCTCCTGCTGAAACTTCACTTCTCACCACACTCCTGGCACTCCACCAAAATTGCACTGTGCAGTCTATGCTTCCTATACGCAGTCCATAAGGGGGCTATGTTATCTATGTTGTTAATGCAGGGTAATTTCTCACAAAATGTTAGGACTCCTCTCCTGAGCAGGAACTTGAATTCCCTAGAGGAAAAGGTTGAGATCTCCGCTTGAAGATCTCGTGTGCTAAACAAAACTACAGACTTGGTTCTCTGACTAAAGCGTACCAGTCAAAATGACAAAGAGAAATAAGTTGAATGAATGCCAAATGAGCCTTCCCTTCTTCCTTTTTTCCATTGAGGCCAAACATATTCCTTGGGCCCCACCTTGGCCTGTGCCATCTTTCCTTGAGCCAACCACTTGTTGAATTCCTCCAGCCAATCATGCGTTGTTTTCTTCGTGCCCCCTCTACGCTGCCACATAAGGCCAACTTGACCCCACCATTAGAGCCACACTTTTCCCTTAGGGACTATAGGAAAAAGGATTTTATTTGGATTAAGTGCTATTAGTGGGTCCCCTACCCACTTTATTTCTTCCCAACATTAGGAAATGCAAAAATTAATCAAAATTAATATTCCAATTAGTTGATTTATAATTTGGAATATTATAGTCCTCCCCACCAAAATGTTGCTTGTCCTCAAGCAACTACAAATATGGGTGTTGAATAATATGTCCCCCCTCCCAAGTGGCATCCTCATCTGGGAGGTTCTTCCATCTGATCAAGTATTCATTCACTAACCTACTCCTCAAGTGTCTCCCTCATGTGTCCAAGATGGCCTCGGGTTGTAACACCAAATGCCCCTCATCATTTGTAGGAGGGAGCTTCGTAGTCGTGGTCACTTTTTGTCCCAACGCCTTCTTTAGGAATTGCACATGGAAAATGTTGTGGATCCGACTCCCCTGTGGCAACTCCAACTCACATGCCACCTCTCCAACCCACCGAACAACCCTAGATGACCAATAGAAGTGAGGTTTGAGCTTTTCATCTCCCTTCTGCTTCAATGTAGACTGCCTGTATGGCTAAAGTCAAAGGTACACCAAGTCCCCCACTTCAAAATGCCTCTCTATGTGGTCCCGGTTTGCATATATTTTTTTTTATTTTGTGATGTCCTCAAATTTTCCTTCAAAGCCATGAGGATGTCCTGGCTCTCTTGGATCTAGTATTTTTCCCTGGGGCCTTACTTGCCCCAAAAATACCATAAAAAAATGTTAATACATCATAACCATACAATTCATGAAAAGGGGACATACCAATAGACCTATGGAAAGTGGTGTTGTAGCAGTACTCCCCTAAGTGTATCCAACACAACCAGACCTTCTGCTTCCCTGTGACATAGTTCCGCAAGTATCCTTCCAACCACTTGTTCACTATCTCCTTCTACCCTTCAATCTGTGGATGGTAACTCATACTCAATGTGAGATCTATGCCCACCAGTCGGACCAACTCTTACAAAAATCCTCCCATAAATATGTTGTCCTAGTCACTGACTATGGTCTTTGGAAGACCATGCAGCCAGAAAATGTCTCTGAAAAATAACTCGACCACCTGTGAGGCTATGTACCTAGCTTAAATAGCAAAGAAGTGTGCATAATTTGTTAACCAGTCAACTATGATGAAGATTCAGAACTTTCCCTGTGCCATGGGCAACCCTGTGATGAAGTCCATCGATATGATTTCCCACTTCCCCTCCGAAATGGGAAGTGGATACAACAACTTGGATGGATTGGTCAGCTCTCCCTTGTTCCTTTGGTAGACTATGCACTCTCGGACATGTCGGAGTACGTCCTCCTTAAGGCCCTTCCAGGAGAACCTCTCTCTGTTGGTCCTGTAGGTATTGGTAAACCCCTGGTGCCCTGATAGTGGGGAGTCATGTGCTTCATGAAATATCTTATCCTGCAACCGAGATTTGGCCATTTAAAAGATACGATATCAATAGTAGATGAACTCATCCATCACTTGATACCGGTCATCCGTCACCTTCCCATGTAAAACCTTGCATGCAAACCGGTCCTTCGAGTACTCCACCAATAACTATGCCCTACAATATGCATCCATGCTCATCAAGGAGAGGGAAGCTGGCCTCCGAGACAAGGCGTTAACCAAAAAATTGTTCTTCCTTTTGAAATACTCGATGTGAAAGTCATAGGCTTGGATCTTACTGTCCCAGTTATGTTTTCTCTCCTACAACTGTTTCTTCTCTAGGAAGTACCGCAGGTTTTTATGATCGGTCTTGACCTTGAACCGATTCCCCACCAAATACTGTCTGAACTTGGCTAATGCATGCATGATGACCAACATCTCTTTATCATATATGGGGTAATGCCTCTCATGAGGCAGGAGCTTTCAAATATCGAAGGAAATGGAGTGTCCATCCTGCATCAATATGACCGCAATTCCTACTCTGAATGCATCACACTCCAAGACAAAGGGCTTGGTAAAATTGACGAGTGCAACTAACAGGAAGCTACTCATTACCTACTTGAGGTGATCAAAATCATCCTGCACTGTGGGGGTCCAAGTGAATTCTCCCTTTTGGGTCAAATATGTGAGGGGTGTAACTAACTCAGAGAATCCATTCATGAACTTCCTGTGATAAGTGTAAATTCCCACAAATCCTGTCAGCTCAGTAACATTCTGAGGCCCTGACCACTCTTTGATGGCCCTGATCTTCTCCTCATGCACCCACACACCATCTTCACCTATGATGTGGCCCAAGTATAACATCTCAGTCAACCCAAACTCACACTTAGACAACTTGGCACAAAACTTCTTCTCCTCCAAGATACACAACACTACCTCCACATGTTGCAAATGTTCCTCCCATGTCCGACTGTATATCAGAATTTCATCGAAAAAGGCTAGCATGAACTTCCACAGATGGCCATAAAATATGTGGTTCATACAGGACTAGAAGGTGGCTGGGGCATTGGTTAGCGCAAAGGGCATCACCAAAAACTCAGAGTGCCCATAATGGCACCTGAACGCTATCTTGGGAACATCCTTGTCCGTCACTCGAATCTGATGGTACCCTGATCTCAAATCTATTTTGGAGAAGAACTTAGCCCCCCTCAACTCATCCATCAACTCATCTATCCGCAGGATGGGGTATCACTTCTTCATTCTCTTTTTGTTCAGGGCCCTATAATCGATAAACATTCTCAGTGTACCGTCCTTCTTATTCACCATGACAATTGATGAAGCAAAGGGGCTCGAACTTGGTCGAATGTGCCCCAAGGCCAAAATCTCATGTATGGCCCTCTCGATCTCATTCCTATAGGCCTTGGGGTGCCTATACGAAGTGGAGATCATGACATAAATACCATGTTCCAACTCAATGGTGTGCTCAAATCCTCAGTCAGGTGGATGTCATGGTAGAATGTCCCTAAAAACCGTGGAGTAACGGTCGAATATGGCCTATACATCTAGATGCATGGGTCGAGTTGTACCATCTGCCTCCAAAATCCTCATCTCAACTACCCACTCTATGTCTCCCCATCTGAATTCTTCCTCCATCCTATGCGCAGAGACTGTCTAAAGTGGTACATATGAATACCCCTAAGCATCATTGGTTTCCCATTCTTTTCCAGTAACTCCATCTCTAGCTTCTTCCAATCTGTAGTGACTCTACCAAGGGTGATGAGCCATTGGACCCCCAACACTATGTTGGTGTCTGGAATGTCGACCACAAAGAAATGGTCTGTCAATAAGTTAGTCCCCATGGTCACTTTCAAGGTTGTAACATACCACATCCACTGCATGGTCCTAGCTCCTGGTACTAGCACAAAGAATCCATAAAAATCCTCTGTTTGGATGCCCATTCTCTACACCATCTGGGTATCTATGAAGTTGTGCATGGATCCACTTTCCATAATCATGGAGACACGTTGTCCCTAATTTTTCCCTCTGATCCTTAACATTAGTATTTAGGTATCAGCCACAAAGATGTAAGGACCCCTCTAGTCGGTTAAAATTCTACTCCTCCTGCTACTGGTGGGGGTGGAGGTGGAGGCCATTCTCCCTGAAATGTTGTGTTGTCCTCACCTCCCATCTCAAAGAGTGTCTCATCTTCTCCCTCGCTATCTGAGAAGAACTTGATGTAGTGTGCCTTCCCTATTGCACACCTGTGCCCTAGTTCCCACGGCTCCTGGCATGTGAAGCAAAGCTTCTTCCTCCTCAGATCTCTCTTAGTGTCATCATATAATGGCCCTGGACCCTGGTTCCCTCTTGGGGATGGAGCTCTCACATCCCTTCCTCTCTACTGGAAAGCTGAGTCTGTTGGGCATAGGGCCCCTAGCCCTTGGAAATGCATCCTAAAGATCCCGGGTCCTCCCAACTACATCATGGAGCGTAGTGGGTCGAGTTGACCTCACTAGCCCATCTATGAACATGAACATCCTCCTGGGCTCCGACAGATTCGAAACCATCACTAACAATCTCAAGAACTTGGAAATATATGTTTCAGGGTTCCTCGTCTACTTGAGTTTGGTCAGTTCTACAAAGTTCTCTTCAGGATCCTTCCTATCAAACCTCTCCAACACTCTCTTGGTAAAGTCATCATATGTTTTCACCCCTGCGTGGCCCAGTGTAGTCAACCCATGAAACCTCCAGTCATGGGCTTCTCCCTCCAAGTGCAGCCTGACCACCTTAATAGCCTTCAAATTTGTCATATGCTTAAGCTGGAAGTATATATCCAGCTTCTCCACCCATGCTTTAGCTGAGCTATTTGAAGAACCATCAAATGTCGAAAGGAAAATCCTACCCATGGTACATTGCAGGTCACTCCCCTATGTGTACCCTCCTCCTCTGGCCTGGCCCTCGGGCTTGTTTTTGTTCTTTAGGTGGAAAAACTTGTTGAAGGTGATGGCCCTTCCAAATTCCAGCCCATAGGACTAGTACTCTACAAAAAATTCTCCATAATGAGTTTCCTCTGGCTCCTCCTGTCCTCCTGTCCCCAAAGCTAGGAACGTGGGAATGATGGAGCGTGGTGGAGTGTAGGGTATGTTTGGAAAGGTAGTTTGAGGGCCTGCATGGTGCTGTGAAGTGCCAAACCCTTCTCCAATCTGGAATTCTCCTTGAATTCCCTTCCCTTTGCTACCATTTCTGAGCTTCTGACCCATCTCCTCAATCCTCTTTGAGAGGTCTTGCACTGATTTTAGAAGAAGAGGAGAAAACTCCTTTTTCTCATTCCTCCATCATCTGTGTGTGCCATATCTCTCGCTTCGACCTCTGGGACACTATCAACCTGATTTGGAGTGATTTCAAGCCTTCTTTCTCTGCTCCTGTATCTCTGCCTCTGGTAAGTCACATTTTGTCTATCTTCTGGTGTCATAGACTGTGTGCTCCACAGGATGAGCGAAGTCTAAGAGCTATGATACCATTGTAATATCCCAAATGGGTATTAAACAGTAGTACAAATCAAAATAGACTAAAAAATACAACAACAAGGAAAACACCATTAAAACACAGAATTTGGAACCAAAATCATTGTTGAGCCATTTTATTCATATGCTGGGGAAGAGTACAAATGAGGTGTTGAAAATATTACACCTGGGCCTGCTCAAGGCACGATGAGGACAACTCAAACCAAAACAAAAAATATTGCTAGAAATAGCTCTGCATGCCTCAATGACTGTGCTGCCTAGCCCAGAAAATGTTGTTGTTGGCTATCTTCATATTGTTGTTTAGGCTACCTCTCGTGTGTAGAAAATTCTTATAATTGGACACCAGACTCTCAATAAACCCACAAAAACCAGCGAAGGGTTTGTTGAAAGCTCGACCCCGTATATTGGCCCTCTTGAGATATGCTCACTGCTCTACTGGGGAAATCGAACCAATGAAGGAAACTTCTGGTAGATGCTTTAGGAATGCTACTAGAAACCCTGGTAGGAGGTGGCTAGCCTCCCCTCTGAATCTCCTACTGAAATTCCACTTCTCACCACACTCCCGACACTCCACCAAAACTACATGACACAATCACTATGCAGTCTATGCTCCCTCTACACAATACAAAAAGGGGCTATGTTATCTCTGTTGTTGTTGTTGGGTAATTCCTCACAAAATGGCAGGACTCCTCTCCTGAGCGAGCACTCAAAGCCCCCCGAGGCAAAGGTTGAGAGCTTCTCTTGAAGATCTCGTGTGCTAAACTACACTACAGACTTGGCTCTCTGGATCAAGCGTGCTCAGTCAAAATGAAAAAGAGAAATAAGATGAATTAATTTCAAATGAGCCTTCCCTTCTTCCTTTTGTCCATTTAGGCCCAACGTATTCCTTGGGCCCCACCTTGGCTTTGGTTTGTGCTACCTTTCCCTGAGCCAACCATTTGTTGCCTTCCTCCAACCAATCATACGTTGTCCTCTTCGTGCCCCCTCTATGCTGCCACCTAATGTAATATTCCCAATTAGCCCAAGCTAATGGGAATATTCATTTTTGTTTTATTTTTCTGTTTCATGAATAAATATGTAAAGGAGGATCATAAAACTCCTAAAACAGTAAATAAATCAATGCCACATGTGAAAAAGGCTAAATCTGGGCTATCTAAATAAGCACCCTTAGGTGTGAAAGGGGTTGAATCTTTTGACTGGGTCAACCATGAACAAATCAACAATGTTGTCTTGGAGGAGTGGCCATCAATGAGGCACAACGTAGTTTTAGTTGGAGGTGTTTCATGTGAAAGGAGCTATTCCATTGAGATGGTTTAGGGTTTTGCAAGCTCTCAAACTTATAAAAGGAAGAGGATGGCAGCATGAGAAGGTTGTTGACGATTATTTTATTTCTGAAGATATTTTCTGTTTAGACATTTCTCATTCTCTGGCTGTTTAGTTGAGAATAGTGTTGTTTAGCACTGGGTGTTCCTGATCGGGAATCCCACCTCTTTCCTTGAGAGGCCTCTTGGAAGAGTTTGCATTTCTTGTCCACTATCAGGCTGAAGGCCAAGCTTCATCTTCCAACTACAGTGTAGATCCTGTTGAGGGTTTGGTTGTCTTTGTAAGTTGCAGCAAGAGGAGGCTAGATCTACTCAGATCTAGGCCATTCTAGTGCTCCTTTTCAGTGGGGAAAACTTCTATCCCATTGGAAAGAAAGTATTGGATTATTGGAGAAACATTTTCAGATCTTGGCTTGAGTTCAAACTTGTTCTAAAGCATACAACACAGTCTTGCTTCCAGAGCTGTGTTATTTGTGTGGGTACTGTTGCAGGGTCTTTTGGCACACTTTTTGGAGGAGTGACTTTCATGTGTTGGGGATCTGCCCTTCACATTTGAGATCCATTGGAGGGGATCATCATATTGTATATTTCTGATCAGATCTATATGTCCATGAATTTCTGAATATTTCTATAGATCTGCAACATTAGATCTGAGATCTAATCCTTGTACTTCATGTTTTGCTGAAAACCCCAAGGGGGAATTGAAGAAGAGCCTATATAGTGTACGGATCTGATATAGATCTAACTTTTTATACACAGATCTGCTCTAGATCTGAAGTGTAATCTACAACATTTGCAACCAATAAAATAACGTTTTCAAGCTCTTTTTAGTCTTAATACATGGTTGCAGCACCTCTTTTTGAGGATTTTCTTCCACAAAATTCTTCTATTTCTTGTTGTACATCTCATGGGATAACTTGTGCTTATATTTTTTTGAGGTAAATGTAAATAAAGAGACTCCATATTGGCCTCCTGCTCTTACTTAGATGATCTGCATTATTTCTCTACATAACTATTTATAATTGCTGCTTTTCCCATTTGGGAATATTACAGTGGTATCAGAGCAATCATCTTGGCACAACCTGTGATTTCTAAGAAGCCAATATGTCTTTAGAAGAATAATATCCTCTTACTAACAGAGAGAAGAGGTATCTAAAAATAAGACAGAATAAATTTGATTACACAAATGATGATAAAGACAAGGGTAAAACCCCTGAATCTGGAAGTGATGTAGAAGGAAAGGACTTTGCAAAGATCCTTTTGAGAGCCATGCAAGGTCTTTCTAGAGAGATCAAAGAGATGGGATTGGACACAATCAAAGAATCTCCTAAGTGATTTCATCTTGGAGAAATCTCTGGCATGTCTCACCACTGGAATGATCAACTAGTGCATCAGCCACAAGTTTCCCAACGCTCTACCATGCCTACCTTTTTGGCTATGGGAAATGAAGGGTTTCAAGGGAAAGAATCCTTTGAAGACTAATTTGAAGAATATGAGTCTCAAAATAAGAGATTCAAAGATCACTTGAGTTTTCAAGAGTTTTGTCACCTCAAGGAAAAAAGAAAACTAAGGCATCAACATAGAGATGGTGGATTCACTCAGAATCATGATCGACATCACTCTATGGGCAGATTATTTCTACCCAATTTCGATGGGTCATCCAAGTGTTCTGCTAAAGCATGGGTAGAAAAACTTGACATCTACTTTCAGTTGAACAAGGTCCTTGAGATGGAGGCTATCAAGATTGCAGCGCTGCACTTTGAAGGTGAAGCACATGACTGGTGGTTCCATGGCTTGTCTACATTGGGTAATGCCAATGTGACTTCTTATTCAGAGTTCACTAGAAGGCTGGTGGAAAGGTTTGAAAAAAGAGATCTAGAGGCACCATTCATGAGCCTTGCAAAGTTGAAACAATCAGGTAATCCAGAGTCTTACATTTCTGAATTTTTGAGATTATCTGTTATGGTTCCTGATTTGTCTGCAACAAAAAGGGTGTACATGTTCATAGATGGTTTAGATGAACCTCTTCATGGGTTGGTAAATTCTACCAAGCCCACTACTCTGCATGATGCCATTGAGAGGGCTAGAGACCTTCAGAGTGCCTTTCCAAAAGAAAAGGCAAACTTTCAGCATAAGCCCTCTTTTCCTTCTAAAGGAAAGGAAGAGAAAGTTGTTCCTTCAAAGGAAAGCTCATACAAGAAGCCTCTTGATGATGAAGTCTGGAGAGATCTAAGGAAGACGAATCTATGCCTCATTTTCCAAGAATCATGGGCACCTGGGCATAGATGTGCTGCTGGAAAAGCACATTACATAGAGGTCTTCTCAGATATTGAGGAGGAAGAAGAAGATGAACCAAGAAGAGGTCACAGCGCTGACACTGCTAGAGGAGATCCAACACCATCAGGAGATGGAAATGGAGAATTTTATCCTATTGGAGGGGCTCTTGCATATTTGAGGGGAGTACCTAAGTACTTGACCTTAAGGGTTCAAGGTTCAATCTTGAATCAGAAGGTTTATGTATTGATTGATAGTGGGGCCACCCACAACTTCATTGATGCTCATCTTGTACAAAGGAGGGAAATACCCACTGACACTTTTGAGGGATTCTCTATTTTGGTCCCAGGAGATATAACAATGCAATGCATGCATTATGTCCCGTCACTTTCAGTCACCATGGGAACTTACACTTTGGTTGATCACTTCTTTGTGGTTGACATACTAGACACCAATGTGATTTTGGGTGTTCAATGGTTGATTACATTGGGGAAAGTCACCACTGATTGGGAGGCTTTACAAATGGAATGGGTAGACAAGAAGAGTGGTGAATCTCAAATGATCAAAGGCATGCATACATACCCCTCACACACCACTTCCACACAAAAATCAGAGATGGATTTGTGCAGTGGAAGCAAGCACTTTACAGTCCCATCTATCATGTTCATGAGATTTCTGCATGGGACACTCTTATTTAGTGGAAAACCACCTGGGAGGCCACCTGATTCAGATTTTGTGGGGAAGACCTCACAACATGATGCTCCAAGCTTAGATCCAGGAGGGATTGGAGCACTAGAAGACAAAGCTACAGTTCTAGGAGTCTTGGGTAAGCTCAAGGAGGAGGGAAATCTTCTTCCCTTATCATCATCACCCACTCTCATTTCTATTTCTGTGCTGTGGGAGGAGAAGAATGGAAGGAATGGCCTTCCAACATACACCTTTTGCATGGGAGATGTCAAGGAGGAGAGCAACAACATGAGAGACATTTCTGTTGATACATTACCAGCGCTGTCATTGTTGGGGAGCATAGATTTATATTGGAAATCCTAACTGTTGGTGGATTATTCCAAGGATCTTCACACTTGTATGATACTTGATGACCAGCTGCATGAAGAGGGATATCTAGTCCATGAAGGAGTCATCTATCATCATGGTAGGATCTTCTTGTCTAGAGCTTCCAAGCTCAAGGAGAAGTTGCTACAAAGGGCATACGAAGAGTTCTGTTTCAGACGCATGTATTCCATGAAGGTCTACAACATCATCATGAGAAGATTTGATTGGGAAGGCTTGAAAGAAGAACTACATCAACATTTTCAAGAATGCATGCACTATGTGGAGTTGGGGCAGCAACATGACTATATGAGGGATATATTTAAGCCATCTCTTCCTTCTTTTGAGAGAGGAGATAGATCCATGCACCACTCCAATTGTATGAGGAGTATTGTTGGTGAAAAATCTGATCATGTAAAGCATGTTTTATTTTCTGATTGTATATATTCCTTCACCATATTTATGCAGGCCATGGCTTGAAGGAGGAGAAATACATCTTGTAAATCTAATGGCCAACAATGGGCCATAATTTTTTTTGAATTTGGCCACTCCCTTGATGAGAAAAGGGAGATTTTCCATCATGATGGGTGCTTTCCAAAGGTACCAAACATATCTCACACTTTCATTCATAGTGAGATAACATGGGCAGCAAGTAAGTGGTGGGAAAACCACTTACCATATCTTGATTTGATGCAGGCAGGAGATGCACTGCATTGGTACCATATGTGGGACTATGACCCACCTCCACATGCTCAAATTTATGTTTGTATGTATGTAGTTTTTCTTCCATATATTGATGATATACTTGTACTTTTTATGGGAATGTATGGAGGGAGGATGGGAGGCATGTATGTACCACATGGGATGGAGACTCTCTATGTATCTTATGCTACATGTTTCAGGGAGAGCATTCGTTTAGCCATGTTTGTTTCATTTGAGTTATTGACTCCTTGTGGGATGGACTATGTACATCTCATGAGAACTTTGGAGGAAAAAATCATGGAGGGTTGGATTGGTGAACACTTAGCTTATGGAGGAATCTTAACACATGATGGTGTCACCAATGGAGGAGGAGAAGAGTTGCAGAACTCACCTTATCAGTCGCTTGAGGAAAAGAAAATTTTTGGAGGGGAGGGCTGTAATATTCCCAATTAGCCCAAGCTAATGGGAATATTCATTTTTGTTTTATTTTTCTATTTCATGAATAAATATGTAAAGGAGGATCATAAAACTCCTAAAACAGTAAATAAATCAATGCCACATGTGAAAAAGGCTAAATCTGGGCTATCTAAATAAGCACCTGTAGGTGTGAAAGGGGCTGAATCTTTTGAGTGGGTCAACCATGAACAAATCAACAGTGTTGTCTTGGAGGAGTGGCCATCAATGAGGCACAACGCAGTTTTAGTTGGAGGTTTTTCATGTGAAAGTATCTATTCCATTGAGATGGTTTAGGGTTTTGCAAGCTCTCAAACTTATAAAAGGAAGATGATGGCAGCATGAGAAGGTTGTTGATGATTATGTTATTTCTGAAGATATTGTCTATTTAGAAATTTCTCATTCTCTGGCTGTTTAGCTGAGAATAGTGATGTTTAGCACTGGGTGTTCCTGATCGGGAATCCCACCTCTTTCCTTGAGAGGCCTCTTGGAAGATTTTGCATTTCTTGTCCACTATCAAGCTGAAGGCCAAGCTTCATCTTCCAACTACAATGCAGATCCTGTTGAGGGTTTGGTTGTCTTTGTAAGCTGCAGCAAGTGGAGGCTAGATCTACTCAAATCTAGGTCATTCTAGTGCTCCTTTTCAGTGGGGAAAACTTCTATCCCATTGGCAAGAGAGTATTGGATTATTGGAGCTACATTTTTAGATCTTGGCTTGAGGCCAAACTTGTTCTAAAGCCTACAGCGCAATCTTGCTTCCAAAGCTGTGTTATTTGTGTGGGTACTGTTGTAGGGTATTTTGGCACACTTTTTGGAGGAGTGACTTTCATGTCTTGGGGATCTACCCTTCACATTTGAGATCCATTGGAGGGGATCATCATATTTTATATTTCAGATCAGATTTGTATGCCTATGAATTTCTAAATATTTCTGCAGATCTGCAGCATTAGATCTCAGATCTAATCCTTGTACTTCATGTTTTGCTGAAAACCCCAAGGGGGAATTGAAGAAGAGCCTATCTAGTGTACATATTTGATATAGTGTTGGAATATGATGCAGAGTGTTGTCCTTGATGGAAACCCACCGAATGAAGATGAAGACATGAGACAGTTGACATATGTTGTCCTTGATGGCAAACCACCTGATGAAGTTATTCTTGACTTGATGGACTTGGTAAATGATGTAAATCTGATGTGATATGATGTTTGTTGACAATATGATGTAGAGAGTTGTTCTTGAATGGCAACCCACCTGATGAAGATGATGGAAAATTACTTGATGAAGTTGTGCTTGATAGAATATGTTCTTGATGAACTAACCGATGTATCCATGCGTAAGTACAAGTCAATGAAGAAAGGAATTCGAAAGACAAAAGCAAATTCGACTTGGTGGATATGTTCTTAGGCATACGTTGATTTTCCTTATAAGCGCGTATGCACGCGGGAAACAACGTGCCAAGTCGCGTATGGGAAAAAAGCGCTCATAAAGTGCAAAACCAGGGGTAACCACCATGGTATTGACCCATTGTATTGGGTAATGATTCGTCTAAATGACCCCGTCCAGGAATACCATCGGAAGTAATGTAGTTTTGGGCTCATAGTATTGTTTTGGCTCATGGTATTGAAAAAGGGGCTCATGGTATTGAAAAAGGGAGAACCTATATAAGGAGAAGAAATTCATTGTGAAAATTATGAGAGTGGGAGCAAGATGTTCGTAGCTGAATGAATACTTCTTTGTGAAGTATATCCGTATGGAAAGGGTAAAGGTTTGATGATAGATCTGAATCTATGATGCACCTATGAAGAAATGATGAAGCGGGATATCTAGATCTGAAATGTATCTGTATTTGCTAGATCTGTTTATGGAGTGATTAGATCTGTGATGAGGCGAACATCTGTCTGAAGTAAAGGGTTGAATCTGAACTGAATATCTGATCTAAAGAAGTTTGCAGCTCTGAAATGGTTGAAGAAGCATACGCTATTTTTCCGCAGAGGAAGCGCGTATATACGCGGTTTTGCTGAAGATAAAGCGCGTATGCGCAATGAAATTGGTTCTGTAATTTGTACAGAAGTATACGCTTGTTTGTTTGGACGGAAGCGCGTATATACACGACATCAGTGAAAGGAAAGCGTGTATGCAAACTAGGGTTTGCTGAAGTCTGTGGTAAGGAATGTCTGATCTATTCTGTTGTGTTGCTGCTATTTGTATTCTACAGTTCTGAGTTGTCTGTATTAGTTTGGTTGTATGTTTGAGCTTAAAAGTATGGAGAGGGTCCAGTCTGAAAATATGATGAAATGTGGCCTGCAAGTTGTGTTCTATTTGCGTCGTTGGATCTGCAGAAAATCGATGAAACGTGGTCCATGGTGGTGCTGAGGGTTGTAGCCTTCAGTCAGGGGGTTGTAGCTCCCTTCCAGGAGAGGCTAGTAAACGAGATCAGGGGGTCGTAGCTCCCTTCCAGGAGAGGCTGGTAAATGAGTCAGGGGGTTGGAGCTCCCTTCCAGGAGAGGCTGGTAAACGAGCGCAGGTGGGTGCCTGCGTGCTGGTAGGAGTCTGCACCAGGACATATGTTGTAAGATGTTTTCTTTATAATAAAATATTGAAGGTCGAGACAACGACAGCGGTGGTTTTCTCTCGAATTGGGTTTCCACCTAAAATCCCGGTGTTCATGTGTGATGCTTATGTGTGATGGTTTATTCTGTTCTTACTGCACATGTTTACTGTTTATTGAATATTTGATGAAGAAATGATGGAATGGTTTAAGTGAAGAATTAATGACATAATTAGTTCTCTGTGTATACGCGAGTTTAATAAAGGGTATCCGCGTATATACGCGAGTCTGCTTCAGGAAAGTAGCGTATGGGTTTTTTGACGTAAAGAAAGGTAAAAAGTTTTGAATATGTTGTAAATACTGATTCACCCCCCCCCCCCCCCCCTCTCAGTATTTTTCCCAACAATTGGTTTCAGAGCAGGTTCTTCTGCAGAAGCTTGATCGCTTGAAGGAGATCCGTCGCAATGGGAAGTCAAGAAGGAGTAATGTCTATAAAGCCACCTCTATTCAATGGAAGCAATCCGATATTCTGGAAGGTACGTACAAAAGCATATCTGCAAAGTCTTGGTGCAGATGTATGGGCAATCGTGGAAGAAGGTTATCAATACCCGGCAAGTATTCCTACTGATGCAGCTGAAAGAAAGAAGTATGAAATCAATGCCAAAGCAATGAATGTCTTATTGGGAAGCATGTATGAATCAGAATTTGCTAAAGTGATGCAGCTACATTCAGCAAAAGAAATATGGGACAAAATCATTCTAAGCTATGAAGGAGACACAAAGGTAAAAAGTGCAAAACTCCAAACTCTTAGAATTGAATATGAAAATCTGAAGATGCATAGTGATTAGAGTGTTGCTAGTTTCTTTCTTCGTCTGGATGATATTGTAAATCGAATGAGAAATTTGGGTGAAACCATAACTGATACTACTCTGGTGGAAAAGGTCTTAAGATCCTTGACTTCAAAATTTGACTCTAAAGTTTCAGCTATTGAAGAATGGCAGGATCTGCAAACGCTGACTATTGTTCAATTACATGGTACTCTGACTGCTTTTGAAATGAGACAAGGAGGTCCTTCTCAAATAAGAGAAGCTACTTTTAAGGCATCTACAAAAGGAAAGGAAAAGGAAGTTGTCAAAGAATCCAGCTATATATCCGATGAAGAAGAAGCAAATTTTGTGAGAAAGCTCCAACTAGGTACTGGAAGATTCAAAGGTAAGCTTCCCTTCAAATGTTTTGAGTGTGGAAAAGTTGGTCACTATGCTGCTAAATGTCCTTATAGAGAAAAACATGGTAAAGGGAAACAACTTGAAAAGAGGAAGATTTATTATGCAAATGAAGATGATGATGAAGTGTCCAGTGAAGATGAAGAAGATTCTGACCATGATCTGAAAGTGCTCATGGAAAAGAAGCAAAAGAAGAAGCCTACTCGAAACAAGGAGATACCTCAGAAATCATGTATAGCAAAAATTGAAGAAGATGAACCAGGTATTAATCGTTGTTCTTGTCTCTTACTTAATTGCATGTGCAAATATTATGATAGTGAAAGTGACAGTATGGATCCAGAAGTTTCTGACGAAGCTCTACAAATACTCATGGCAAAGAAGGAAAAGAAGAAGGCCACTTGTAATACTCTTCTTTGTGCAAACAATAGTGAAGATAGTGAAAGTAAAGTTGTGAATCTACAAGAAGCTCTCAAGACTAAAGTTGAAGAACTACAAAGTTCATCTAATAAGCAAGAAACTATCTACAAAGAGATGATCTCTCAAATGGAAAAACAAATAGAAATGTTGAATGGACAGGTGGACAAGTATCAAAGGTTTCATACTTATGCATCCAATCGAATTAAAGAATTAGAAGCAGAAATCAACAATCTAAATGCAGATCTCAAAAATTCAAGCAAGAAGAATGAAGGACTTGAAGCTGCAATCATCTTCCTACAAACAGATCTTGAAGCATCAAACAAGAAGAATGAGGAACCTCTACAAACATTTGAAAAGGAAGGCCTTGAAGCAGAAATCATCTCTCTCAAAGAAGATCTGGAAAAATCAAAGAAGAAGAATGAAGAGCTGGAACAAACATGTGAAGAAAACAAAAACTGGTTGAAAGAAGAGATTCTAAATCTGAAGGATCAAGTAGAAAATGGAAGAAGGAAAGAAGAAAGCATGACAAAGCAATGTCAAGCCTTGGAAGTTGAGGTAAACATTCTCAAAGGTAAATTAGAAGAAAAGGTTAAACTTTTGAGGTTTCAAGATAGTACTAATATTTTGGACAATATTCTGAGTAATCAAAGGTCTCCTGCTATCAAACTTGGTCTTGGTTTTCATGAAACTGTGAAAGGAGAATCTAGCTCACAAGGAAGTGCCAAAAATTCAGAGGATGTCAATGCAAAACCTGAAGTGTTGAAAGAAACAAAAGGTCAACCAACAATGATGAAATCTCAAAGGAAATCAGTCAATAATGTTGAATGTTTTAAATGTCATGATTATGGGCATGTTGCAGCAAATTGCAGGAGCAGATCATTTCAGCCACAAACTAACAAATCCTACATAGAAAGGTACTCTGGTTTCTTCAGGGGATATTGTTTCTCATGTAACATGTATGGACATAAAGCAATTGATTGCAAAAGGAGGAAGATTAGAAATACTCATTGTGATTCTTATGCTTATTTCTCTGGACACATAAGATGTTATTCTTGTAACAAGTATGGACATGTAGAAAAAGAATGCAGGTTGAACAGATATGAGAAATTGGATAACTTCCAACACACAAATAGAAAGATCAAACAAATCTAGAAAAAGATGGAGGACCGATCAGAAACGTAGGGAATTCTGACCCTACTGCAGTCATCCGCTTCTAAAGCTTACTTTTCTTATTGACTGCAGGAATGATGTGGGATACATTATCAGATTTAGTAATGTATCGTCACAAGGGGAGCAATGTATGATGTCTCTCATGGTTGATTTGATTATTTTGGCTATATGTATTTCTGACAGTGCATCTGATGTGAAGAAAAGACAGGAACAGAAGGTAAAATTGCAGGAGGAGTTGAAGGTGTGAAATTTTCTATATTTCACTTTCCATACGCGGGTTAGATAAAACAAAGTCGTGTATACACGTGAGTTACAGCAGACACAGACGCGTATGCATTGATGATAAGAGAATTTATCTGATAGCTGAAGATCTGGAGCAGAGGTCCAGGGGGAGCATCAGTCTGACTAATAATAACTGTAGTTTTGACTCTGTATCAGCTTAATTTATCAGTTCTAAATAATGATGATATGATACATGGTTTCTTATGTTGAAGATTATGGATGAGCCCTGTTTGCTTGAGTATTCGTTGCTGAGATGAAAGTCATATAATTCAGAAACAAGGACAGATCATGCAGACATTGTTGCTGATGACTTGCTGTTGAAGGTGTTTCAGATTGCACAAGTTAAGAAAGAGCACTGGTTTAGGGGGAGCAACAGGTTGAATACTAATGATTGCATTGTTGGCAATATGACTGCTTATTCTTGCTTATTCTTGATACTCTTGCTCAAATGATAATAACTTGGTATATGGTTTAGTATGATGAGATTTTGAGCCTTGTTTGCTGAAAAGTATCTTTTGTACTCACACATGGATGAGTTGGAAGTTGGTTGATTCAGAAATAAGAATAGATCATGCAGAGTTTGTTACTATGGTTGAGATCTTTTGCCTACATATGTTCCTTCATGTTAAATCTTGAAGATCATGGTGATGTTGGACCACATGGATGATAGCTTGACACTTGTGTGAAGATGCTGTTCTGGTATGATAATTTCTCTTGGAAAGAATGTATTAATGCTGCAAAGAATCTGAAGGCTTGGTTACTAATGTGCTTATGCTACAACCATTGGATGACGCTTGAAGACACAACTACACTATTCTATCTATCTGTAGTCCAGGGAAGCATTCAAAATATCTCAGAAAGAAGCTGAACACTGTCCTTTTCTCACAGAGGATCAGATCTGGTTGAAATATAGAAGATAGCATTGGATACGCGGGTTTAATGAAACACAGTCGCGTATATACGCGAGTTCCTGCACAGAAAACCGTGTATGTCTGATTGCTGACATTTTTGGTTGGAGTCAGCTCTCTTCAGCACAGCTGCAGTGCTGTTTGGTATCTCTGATACTGTTTGGTATCTCTGGTGGTGTTCCAGTTCTCATAATTCTATTTCTCATGTTTTGATAAAGATGCCTTGATGATTTGTTGGTGAAAATGTTCAGGATGCATAAACTAAGGGGGAGCCTTAGTCATATGAAAAGGATGCTTGGATGCACAAATTCAAGGGGAGCATTAGCGTTGCTGAGTATAATGCTTTGTTGGCATTATGATAGTTCTGAATTATGTTCTCTTTCTTGAAGGACTTTCGGTGTTGGTCTTAAAGTTATATTTGTAGTTTGATGAAAAGGCCATGTAGAGATCCATGATGTAAAATTGTAATATTCATCATGTAAGGACTTGATAAATTTGTAAACCCACTTGGTTGGGTAGCCGAGTCAAATTTTGTAAACCCACTTGGTTGGGTAGCCGAGTCAAATTGTAAACCCACTTGGTTGGGTAGTTGAGTCTCATAAGTAAATCCACTTGGATGGATCTTTGATGTAAGTACATGAGTCATTGGTAGAGTCATGTACTCCATTGGAAATATGTTTGAAGATTCAACATGAACTCGTGGGGAGCTTGGTCACTTCAAGATATCAGATCTGCGGGGACACTCTCTCCACATGAGGAGAAAAGGGGAGAGTATGTTGGTTTTGGATCCACCCTTTCGTCTCCTTGATGTCAAAGGGGGAGAGTGACATGGTGTTTGAATGAAGAGAAAGAATGATGTCAAAAATGGAGAGAGTGACATGGTGTCATTGTATTTTAAATGTACCTGACCGTGGTAACCAAACACCATCGTGGTTGCCATCAAGTCCAAAGGGGGAGATCGTTGGCAATATGATGCAGTGTTGTCCTCGATGCAAACCCACTAAATGAAGATGAAGACATGAGATAGTTGACATGTTGTCCTTGATGGCAAACCACCCGATGAAGTTTTTATTGAACTCGATGGACTTGGTAAATGATGTAAATCTGATATAAAATGATGTTTGTTAGAAATATGATGTTGAGTGTTGTCCTTGAATGGAAACCTACTGATAAGATGATGAAAACTTACCATGAAGCGTGCTTGATAGAATATGTTCAAGGAACTAAATCCGATGTATCTACAAAGTGAGTACAAACTTAAGGCAATGAAGAAAGAAATTCGCATGTGCTAAATCTATGGTGAAAAGAGTATGTCTCAAGGAATACGTTGACCGTCTAGAGAAGTCGCGTATGCACGTGAATCAACGTTCCAAGTCGTGTATGGGAAAAAGCATCCATAAAGTGAAAAACTGTGTAACCACTATGGTATTGACCCATTGTATCGGGTAATGATTCGCCTAAATGACCCCGTCCATGAATACCACTCCAGTCAATGTGGTTTTACCATGGCATTGAAAAGGATAAAACCGATATAAAGAGATGAAATTCATCATAAATCATGAGTGTGGGTGCAAGATGTCTCGAGCTTGAATGAATACTTCTCCGGAGTATATCCGAATGGAAAGGGTTACAATTGAATGAAAGATCTAAATGTATGATGCACCAATGAATGAGTGATGAAGAAGGGGATCTAGATCCGTATTGTACTTGTACCGCTAGATCCGTTCATGGAAGGCCTAGATTCGAGATTAGGCGAACACTGTCCGAAGCAAAAAGGGTAACTGAATCTAATATCCGGACCAATAGTATACGCTCTATAATAGAAGAAAGGATCTATACACTAGGTTCGCCGGCAGAGAAGCGTGTATATACGCGTTCGAAGATAAGCGCATATGCGCAATAAAATTAGCTCTATAATTTGTACCGAAGTATACGCTGGTTTAGGGACCATATGGATATACGCGACATCGTAAAAGGAGCGCGTATGCAAACTGCTAGGGTTTGCCGAAGGCTGTGGTGCAAGAAATTTCGGTCCGTTCCGTTGGTTTACCGATATCCGTCGCTGAGTTATATGCATCTGCTTGGCGGTTGGATCGTGCTTAAAAGTATGGAAAGGGTCCAAACTTTGAAAATATGATGAAACGTGGCCTCGCAAGGTGTTCTAAGAGGAAGCTTTGGACTCAAAGATGAAAATTCGATGAAACGTGGTCCATAGAGTGTGCCGAGGGTTGTAGCCTTCGCCGTGGGGTTGTAGCTCCCTTCCGTGAGGCCGGTAAACGAGAGCAAGGGGGTCGTAGCTCCCTTCCAAGTGAGGCCGTATGGGGTCGTAGCTCCCTTCCGAGAGAGGTCGGGTAAACGAGTCGTGGGGTTGGAGCTCCCTTCCATGAGAGGTTGGTGTAAAACGAGCGTTGGTGGGTGCCCGCGTGCTAGTAGGAGTTTGCACCAAGACATATGTTGTAAGATGTTTTCTCTATAATAAAATATTTAAGGTCGATAAATCGCAAATGCGTGGTTTTCTCCCGACTTGGGTTTCCACCTAAAAAAACTCGGTGTTCATGTGTGATGCTTTGTGTGATGGTTTATTCTCGTTGTTCTTGCACATGTTTACCGATAACTTAACATCAGATGAATGAATATTGCAAAGAACTGTTAATAAATATCCGCATATTTATATCTCTCGCTAATACGCGAGCTGTATGAAGGATATCCGCGTGTATACGCGAGTTTACTAAAGGAAAGTAGAGTATGGGTTTTAGAGAGTGAAAAAGTAAAAATTTTGAATATGCAAGAATACCGATTCACCCCCCCCCCCCCTCTCAGTATTTTTCCCAACACCAATCGTTCTCCAAATTCGACATGAAGGATCTTGTGCCGCAAAACTATATTTTCTTGGCATGGAAATTAAGAGAGATTGGGTAAAGAGAAAGATCCGTTAAACCAGAGGAAGTATGTCGAGACTATATTGCAGAGACCATTACGTGATAATAAAACTCAAAGAATGTTCCTATTCCCGTAGGTGTAAGGTTGTATGTTGGAATGTTGTCCCCAAGACACAAGAAGAAGAGGAGGATATGTCCTTGTTCCATATGCAGCAGTAAAGGTAGCCTGACAGGTGTATGCAATGGTCTATACTTAGACTCAAATATCAGTATACAGTAAAGTGGGGAGTATTGGAGTGTGTTTGTGTCAAAACCTGTGGAAGGAGCATTGGACAACAGTAGTTGTTTTCATAGCTTCTACGTGGCACTAGTGATTATGGCTGTGCTACCATGGAAGCACTGTGATTAAGAATAAAGTGACATTCGTGGTTTTGTTGATGTATACCATGAGATTCGGACCAAAGAATATCTACAAGGGTATGTGTTTAGCCTATTTGGAGGCACAAATAATCGATGAGTAAAAAGATACCGTAGTGGCTCTTTCAACTACAAAGGTAGAATACAGCACTCACTCATGCAAGCAAGGAAGCTAGCTAATAAAAGATTGTGTTCAAGTATAAATTGGTAGGCTACAAGCTTTAAGATAGAGGAGGACAAAGTGCAATTTTCTTGGCTAAGAACCCGTTATCATTCAAAGACAAAGCTACATTGATGCTCAATATCACTTTTTTAGAGATATGGTTGAGGCTAAAAGGGTGTTTCGGTAAAGGTGGACACTTTGAAGAATGTCAACAGAGCACACGAAGTCCGTGAGCACTCGAAGTTCTCTTGGTGTAGAGAAACAATGGGTGCTGAAGAATTGGGCCAATGACTAAGCTCTCCTCATTCTCTACGGAAATAAAACAACAAGTGGAGAGCCATAGTATGTGTTATATTCTTTCCAATTTACTAATCACACACTGGGGGGGGGGGGGTAAGAGGGGGTGATAGCCCCCCTCAGGTTGGGCACAACTAGGGGGGGCAGCCCCTCCTGGGTTCTAAGCAAGACCCCGACTTAAAAATTTTTTTGTCCTTAATTTCCTGGTATAAATACACCCATGGTTCTATGCATGGTTTTTCACATGGTTTTGGGGTATGATGTTTTCGGCCCCTAGTATTTTTGTAGATCCTGCGAAGAGAACTACAGCTTATGTTCTAATCCGTGGTTAATGGATTAGGTTTTATGTATGCTTCGGCATGTATATATATGTGTTGTAACACTAAAAGGAATATAATGAAAAATTAGGTTGGTCGTCCCGATTTGGATCCAGGAAAATCTCTATGTTTATCTCTGTTTTATGTTTTATGTTCTCACTATTGTTTATTTTCCATAGAATATTCGTGTAGATAATTTATGTCTGTGGTTAAACCTACATTTCATAAGTCTAATACTTTCATAATTAATATGACCGAAGCATGTATTCCATAATAAAGAAGATGACATAGTATCATTTTGTTGAACTAAACAATTAGTGTTCAATGTTGCATTTGTTATTAATTTTCAATTTCAACAATTTATCTTCTTCCACACTAGTCGTTACAATTTTATTGTCAAGTGGCTCTATAATTTCTACTTTACCATCAATATGTGAATGGAATGTCCTTGCTGTCTTATTTGTATAAGAGATAACAAATTCCTTTGAACTGGGAATGTAAATAACATCATTCAAAGTATAATATGAAATTCCAGAAATTTTTAACTAAATTTAACCAATCCATGATGGTTTGATTTGTGACTTATTATAAAAATAGCCAACTCCTATGAATATTATCACTAAATTGATAAAAAATCTCTTCTAAAGGTCTTATGACAAGTGGCACCCGTGTCTAAAATCCAACTATCATACCATGAAAAAAGAGGTGCTAAAAATTGTCTTCCATGTGAAAATTACAATGGAAACAACATAATGTGCATTCTCAAGATTGTCCTTTTTCTCGATTAGAAGACTTTCTTTCAATCATTTTTCTTCTTCTTTTCATTAATTTTCCTCCGAGGGAATTCTACAATTTACGTAGTATGTCCAATTTTTCCACATCTAAAACATTTCATGACTAGTTTATTAGGAAAAAAAAAAAATGTTTATCATTCTATTGTCTATCTCCTTGAATATTTCTCTTCCCCCGCCTCTATAATTCTTTCTACCTTTGACCTCTATTATCCTTAGTATTTCCGACAGATTCTTCTTGAAGTTTTTTGGTCTTTTTGAGCAAGACGTAAGGTTTCAATATTAGAATTATGTGATGTTTCTTTCTTGCCAAAAGCTTAATTCTTCCTACCTCGACCTCTATTTATCCTTAGTATTTCCGATAGATTCTTCTTTGGAGTGTTTTGGTCTTTGAGCAAGCATAAGGTTTCGCATTAGAATTATGTGATGTTTCTTTCTTTCCAAAAGCTTAATTATTCCTACCTCAACCTCTATTATCCTTAGTATTTATGACATGTTCTTCTCGAGGTTTTTGGTCTTTGGAGCAAGACATAAGGTTTCAAGATATAATCATGTGATGTTTCTTTTCTTTTTGCCAAAAGATTTCTCTCTCTTTCAATTTTCCTAATAATTTGTCAAAATATAAATTTTTTAATTGTCCACTAGCTTGGAGTGATTCCAAGTAGTGTGAATAACTAGGGTAAATAACTTTTATAAAGGTAAAGAGATTTTATAAAGGCAGAAGATACAAATCAACTTTAACCCAGAGATTAAATTAAGATCATGGCTTAATTTAGAAAGTTTTAGAGGACTGATCATTTCCGCATTAAATAACTTCTGAATAATAACCGAATTATCTCTTAATTCGTAATGTGAATCATACGTTGTTTTACTCTAAGAAAATGTATCTACTAATTTTCCGAGATTACTGAAGTGGAGATTAAGGCATAAGTCTTCTTATCCTTACTTTGTAAGATCGCTAGTTGTTTCCCCACGATCGTCTTGATACATTCCCCTCCTTCTCTTTCATAGACTCCATTTCATAAATCATTAAAAATAAGAGTATTTTTAACTTCCTAAACCATTCCTGATAATTTTATTTTCCGAAAAGACAACCTCCCAATTAAAGACACCAAGGAGTTCATATTTTGAGATAATCCGACAAAAAATGTTTTAAATCTCACCGGCACAAAATTCCTTTAAAAAATACTCGATCTAAAGAATACTTTTGTTTCATCACAAAAACACAACATTCTATTTAAACAAAAACTTTGTTTTAACTTATAGGTAAGGCTTGAAGCCACCAAAAAAAAAACCCACCGGTATGTGGTCTAACGCTCTCGCTATGTGTCTGGGTGTCGGTCTGAAAACATCATTGTTTGACTTCAACTGTAATGCAATATAGTATCTCTTAGATCGTGTATGTCCTTCTAGAGTGCACCCTTGTAGAAATACAAGCAATAATCAGCACCGATTCATGTTAAGCCATATCTTCCAATCTTTAGCGAGATATATAAACTTAATGGTTTATGTTCTTCAATTTTTTATTCAATTTACACCTTTCAACATTCCAAAGACTACATTGAAGTTCGAATTAGCAAGAATAACGAAATCCCTATGTCAATTCCCCTAAATGTGCATACATCAAAAGAGGAATTTGCCTCTTATCTCGATTGTAACACAAATCCACAAGACCATAAACTTTTTCTAGGGAATCAAACTCGTCAGCAGCTCAAATTGCTCGCATCGCCCTGACCTCAAACCGCTCCAAAACACAATAATGTCAGGACAATGGCTTATAAAACCACCGAGGATTTGCATTGCGCTCTTTCTCCTAGGTGTAATACGGTGAGCCTCCATTGTTGTGGAAGTTGTGGGTGTTTCAATCCTCCAAGATCAACCGATGGTTAAAACCATTCAAACCGCAAATGTTCAAATCACTAGCACAATCACACAACACAATGCGTTCGATGCCTTCGAGCCAAGCTTCCGATACTACCAATCTTACATTGCAATGATGGATGTGATCGATGTATTTTTTTAAACTCGTGAAAGTTACATTTATACTTTTCCCTAAATAGATATATCTCATAACTAAAAAATAACTAAATCCGTAAATTCAGTTTCCTAACTATGCCTAACTATATAGCCTCCGTAGGGTTACAAAAAATTTAATCGATAAATAATAAACTAATGTACCTATAGCACAAGATCTTGATATTACATTTAACGTATTAACAACCTAACAATATGCATCCGTCAAATTGTTGAAATGAGATCTTTGAAAGTAGGCACAAATAATAAGTGACCTAAATTCTTTCATGGGATATTCATTCTCTAGTGTCAATTCCTCACTATGCCAAAATAAAAGCATTGCATATGCTCATATCGATAACTTATTCAATGAAGAATTAACTGCACAACAACCAACGAAACAATAAAAACTAATTTCACACATGTACAAGAAGCAAAATGTTTGGCAGACTAAAAAAATTGATCGAAGCAATAGCCATTAATTATGTTTTCATTTATCAACTTTATGTTTTCATTTATCAAAGTGAAGTTTGATACGTGATTCCTCATTATTCCCATTACAAGAATAATATCTGTAGCATCCCGCCTTTACATGAAATCTTAAGAGAGAAAAAAGCATCAAGATTATGTAAATGCCCACACAATTATATGGTAAAAGGTAAGGAATTAGTATAGCGTAAACTAAAACTAAATGAAAATAGAAACCAAAATTAAAATGAAAACAAAGTCGCCCTTGAAATAAATTATGCAAATTCCCACAATAATATGATAAAATAAGGCTTTAAAATGCAAACACAAAACAATAAAATAAATGAAAACACAACCAAAATTAAAATAAAACAAAGTCATCTTTGAAACCATATTGAAAGAGCTACAAACATGGAATTTTTTTAAAAAGAGGTTACAACAAATAGAGCTATAATCCATGTCAAATATTACACAACTGATTCACAGCCTCGATATCACCGCAACCGAGCCAGTCCGACCTCGCATTTACCGTTTAAAATGCTCATATTTATTTGTTTAAAATAATTCCATAGGTGATGAAAAACGTAACTTCCGGGAACAAAGCATAATCCCTATTATAGGTTACAATATAAAATCCAATGTATCTATATTAGTATAAAAAATAGGGCATACCAACGTTGTTAAGAGAAAAATTGGGCACCCTACAAATCGTATTTAATCTCAAATCAAATATGAAGATTAGTAGGCAAGCGTATATAAATCGAAAAGAGCACAATCAAGCACTTCACAAATAAAACAACCACAATCCCCGTTGTGGCCGTATGCATCATATTGTTGCACCTCGCGATTCACGTTGTAATATATACACAAATTCTCAAAAGTTTCGATCGATTATACATAAAATATCACCGTAATATATACACACCAAAAGTTTCGATCGAGCATATAAAATATCAATTATTTTAAGAGTATGTGTTTCCTCTTAAGAGGTCACAAGTTCAAACCAAGGGTAGAGAGTATATCCCTGTGGACTGCATGTGAAAGTGGGTACCTTATCCCACAAACAAAGGGGATCTCATATACCAATTTGGTGTCTGGCTTGGCCGTGACCTTAAAATTGGATAACAATAATAATATAATAATATATATCCACATACATATAATTTTAAACTTGTCATTTTCCTATATGCATGTCTTATGATTTTTTTTAAAATTATTCACAACTAAACAATGAAGTGTTTATTTTGAATATTTTCCACCTAAAAAAGGTGAAAACCTGTAAATGGGCATCAATTTTAAATCCTGACTTGGGTCAAATTCCCAGAAATATTCTAGGAAAGGAAATTGAATTTCAGTGAGGGTTTCAGTTTTTGACCAAGGAAGAGTGGTCATTACCTCTTGCTGAAATATGTGCACAACAATCTTTTATCCTTGCTCACCTCCACACTCATTGACGGATGCACTACGGCCCAGTCTTGTCACCTAAGATTTGTCTCATTTTATCTCAGAACATATTCGTGGTTGAAAAGTTTAAAACCCACTAATAACGCAAATTTCACCTAATTCATTCCAAGAAAGATACAAATATTTTGCAGAAATAACTCTAATTTGTAGCTTTTAGTGGCACACGACCTATATATTTTCACACTCCTGGCCCAAATTGCCCAAAACTTTGTGGTGTGCAAATGGGTTTTTCATTTCTCCCTCCAAGAAATTTTAAGAAGGCTCAACTCTTGGAGTATGGCTTATGGTTTTGAAGTGGAGATACTTTCTTCCTTCTTCCTAAAACCCTGGATCTAATATTTGTCCCTATATCTAGGTCAATCTCTACAACTCATTGTTTCGATTACACTTTTGTTATATCCCTATTTTCAACATTATATAAATGGGGAATAAACATAAAGGTCAGGTGGATCTAAGAAATAAATTATGTATTTATATATTAATTGTGGAAATTATATCATTGTATGAAGACAAAGTAAATTGAGACCAGGAATTCAAATCCATGAGGATGGACTAGTTCCTAAGACTTTCCCAAAATTATCCAGAAATATTTGGAGAAAAATAAAATAAAATAAAATTTATTATATGGGAGAAAAATATCTAATAAAACTCTCAGTAAAGTGGAAAGTTACTGAGAAGAAGTAAGATTAAAACAAGGTTGAGAAAAAGCTAGTTTTAGAAGAAGCTTTTGTGGAAAAAAATAAAAGCAAAGCCTACGCTAAGGGAAACAACATCCCAAAATAACTAGACGCAATTATGGAAACAGGCTGAGGGAAAGCAAGCTTAAATAATCTATTCCTAGTATGACAAAGGGGTTGTCTATACTAAGGAAGAATTGGTCTCTTGGCGGGGGTGAGTTGTGGAATAAGCTCAAGGTTGGGAGGAAAATAGTCTTTATACCAGTGGTATGCACATTCTGTGACGCTTTTATGTTTTATACTGATGCTATTAGTTATCTAATTCTGGAATGGAATGTAGAAATTTTTTTGTTTTATAAATTCTGAATTGAATTTATGTAAATTAAATTATAGAATTTATGTGTATTGTACAATGTCTCGTTTCACAAAATTTAAGTGTCATATGTATTCAACAGAGATAAACAATAGATGAATACAGTTAATCCTTTTGTGCTGTTACATAGATTTATTTGAAATTAGGGACAAACAGACAAAATATCTAAACCCTTTTTCAGGGTCTAAATTTGTTGTTTAAGTCCAAACTAAACATCTGAAATTACACCGCAAATTTTATAGTATATGTACAATGAATATAAATATAATTAAGCAAGAGCAATAACAGGAAACTCTCAATAGATATGAAATTCTAAAAAGAATAGACTTTAGATATACAATATGTTTTGTAATATACCATTCAAATTGAAAGTGGAAACATAAATATATATGTTTTCATATAGAAATTATTATACATTTCTATATATATAAAGACTCAGTCATATATGCAAAAATTTAATATAGAAAAAAGTGAGTTGTTGTATTATAATACTTTTGTACATGTGTAAGCCCTTTTCAATAAAATCCTCTAGTGGAGTTGAGGATGAAACAACACTATCAACCTTAAATAATAAATCTATTATACAAAAGTTGGTTTACAATTTCATCGAAGTCATCATCTAAATTTAACATACAAATTATGAAGATGAATTATGCAGAGTGGACAAAATGGTGGAAGAGCCTCCATTTCTCTGATGACTGACTTGAAATAGGATGGAATTGATAGTCAAGCACTCTGATTGTAGATCGCAAAGAATCTTATCAAAGAATGAAAATAATAGGACAAACCTGAAACAAACAATGTGATCAAAGTTAGAAATCTTAATGACGAAAACGAAAATGAAAAAAATTAGAAAATGAAAAGAAATAATAATACTTGTGAAAGTATCTTCATATTCGAAGATTTATTCCTGTACCTACAGTAAAGGAAACTGTAAGAATAAGTGAATTAAAATAACATATTTAAGTATGTTATAGTAATTAATACAAACATGGGAAAATTCCAATACTGACATGAGAGAAGAGGTATTTTGAAGTGGATCAGTATTGTGCAAAGTGCGAAAGAGCATGACAGTTTGGGAAGAGGATTCCCATATTAATTCCAGAAGGAAAAGTATTATAAATTAAGTTTTCACAATTACATTCTGGAAGCATTTCTTTCAAATTCAGTTACTCTAGATGTATAGAGTATTATTATATAAATAAAGATCTGAAATTAAATTAAATATCAATTAATTTCAGAAGTGGGACTATAGTAATATAGTTAAAATTCTGTGACAAAAGTATTATTATAAATATCATTAAAAAAATTATAGAAATTTTCTATATAAGATATATAATTGTGTCATTCTTCTTTTACCCAGAGGAAATAGAAGAGTAGACACATGGTGGAATAAACAAAAGGAATGTTAAATATAACATTTAAAAGTAAATGGGAATTGTAATATTAGGTAGTATAAGAAGTGAACTTATAAAACTATAATATACAGAGAATTTCAATTATGAAAATCCCAATTAAGATTCGAAGTGGGGAAATCGAACAATATGTAATGTAATTACATAGTCTACGACAAACCAAAAGAAATGGAATTTTGTTGAAAATCATAATTATGCTTCACCGAAAATTCTGTTTGGATATCTCTGTCCAAATTTAAATTGTTCAGAAGTCTTGGAGGAAAATCCTATAACGATGTTGAATTAAATTAAAGATACATTATGTGTTCGGAAGAACACTTGCGTAATAAAATGCCAAGTTCAATTGCATGAGAAGTAAGAGTAGAAAAAATTACCCATGGAAAAGAGCATAATGTATCAATCTGACGGAGGAGAACGAGAGATTCTTCTTGATGCAAGAAGGAAATATGATGTCACGTGAACAAAAATCGAATATATATAGACAAAATGACACTGATAAAGTTCGTAATAATTTTATATATAATAGAGGGATACAGTTCACATCAATAATAAATAAAATTCATATAATTATCTCTTATGTAACTATAATAGAGAAATCGAAAAATTGAGCATAGTGGACCATTAAATTATGACTACATAACAGTAACATAAATTCGGTGAAAAACCTAGAATTCAAATTTGTGGAAATTCCATTTCCACAAGGAAATGAATATGTATATTAAATAAAAAGGAACATCATTGTGGCTAGAGTCTAAAATAAAGATAATACATAGGTTGAATCCTAGAAAATAAATTTAACAATTCTAGTTAATAAAAAACAAAAATTCCTAAATGTAAAACCGATAAATTCTCTAGTTGATGCAAAACAGAGGCATGACAAGAAAACGCATCAAATGGAAAAACTTGTGGACTTAATAACCACAAAGATGAATTAAAAAACTCGTATGTAAATAGAAATTTCCTCAGATAAATGGGAAACAGTAAGTTGTAGTATATAAAAGGAATTATACAAATTGTGGAATTCGTAGAATGCAAAAATTTCCAAGAAAATGAGAACCCAGAAATACAATCTTAGGGTTTTCAAAATTCTGGAACAAGGGTAACGGAAAAACGATGGAAAATTTTAGATAGGGTAAATGAATTACCTCGTCATTCTGGCAGTAGTGAATACGTTGAAGATGAAGGAGATGTCGAAGGATTACAACACTCATTAGACTATGTCCAAAAAAATGAAATCAATATAAGATTGTGAACGGAAATGAAATTATCACCAAATAAATAATGAACCAAGAGAAATGCGAGAAAAAAATAAAAACTGTGAATTAAGGAATAGAGGTGTCTTTCTTGTAATTAAAAATTAAAAACATTGGTTTAAAAGAGGAAACACAAATTCAGGATCCCACTGAATTACGCACATCATGAGAATAAAAGGAGAGAGGGTATTACAGTAATATGCCCTTCAAACTCATAGAAATTCCTTGTAAGAGCGCCAAAGAGTTCTCTTTATGTACATTGGCTTCAAAAAGCATAAAATCGTCCGAACGACAAACCAAATGAAACGGTGAAACCCTAACGAAGGACATTCAACAACTGAAGAGTCCTCGATAAATCTCCACCGTTCATCTCCATCCTACATGTGTCCCTTCAAGGTCCTGAGACCATGTGATATTCAGGTGACAACATACCTCCATTAAAGGGCTCATAAATGAAACGATAAGGTTGTAGAGGGTGAGTTAATACGATATGGGTATAATCCCATCGTTAGTAAAACGAAATGTCCCTGTCTGTCATGCAATGTAATTAAAAATAACCTTTGTATATGATAATCCAAAATTTCAATAATAGGATGGGAATGTAATATAATTAAATGTATGTTGAAATAGGTGGAGTATGTATAAATTTGTTGGGTTATACCTTTTGTGGGGTTCTATATATTGAATTAAAAATCATTAAGTGAGGTATGTAGTAACATATATAAAGTTATTGTGCCACCAATGAATAATATGGTTGGATGAATTTTATTATTCAGATAATAATTATAATAGTTGGAAAAGTTATAAGTGGTAATTTATAACTTGAATAAAAGAGTATGTAGGTATGTTTTAAGGTTATAACAATGGTAAGTTATTACATTGTGAAGGGGAATAATAATAAAAACGATTTGGAATTAGGATAAAATACATATGACAAATATGTATAATAAACCAAATAAGAGAATTTCTTTTAGTGTAAAATAAGTATGGCTATTATAAATTTATTTTAATGATGTTGTTAGATAAATTGACCTAAGAAATAAATTTTAAGCCAGGACAAACATAAGCCAAGATAACATTTGAAGATGGAAAAATAAAACAAAGACAGAATTTGAGTTTTCATTGTCCTTGTTAAAAGTAATAAATTATGAGTATGTTAGAATAGAACAATCATCATGACCAGAATTGGTATAAAAAGAAAAAAAAATCAGGCTAGTGGGAGTTGTTATAAATTCTGAAGCTGAAAATCCACCTTCAAAACATGGGGAACTTTGAGGTAATGGATCCCTTTGAAAAAAATCATCCATGCAAGAAAGATGATGGTATTCAAGCTTATTTTCCATCAATAAGTGGATGTGAATTTAACGTCAAACTAATACAGATAGACAACCAATCATATGTTTTTTTTTTTCGCAAGCCTCTAGCTGGAACAATAATTAGAAAAGAGAAATCGAATTATGTCGTCTCCAAAAGCCCAATCTAGGAAAGCAATAGAAAGAAAAGAAAGGCCTTAGACCTCTTTTGAAACACCAAGGTTCAAAAATGAGAGTTCATCTATATAGAAAAAATTCAGTCTTGTCTTCATCTTCACTGAGAAAACCCTTCGAATTAGGAGCTTAATCAAGGTTTTAATAGTGACACCTTGACTAAAGAGCTTAAATCAAGGTTTTTCATCTTGGTAAATATCTTAATAAATCCATCTGCGTAGATTCCTGTGTAGGCATCTTCTGGTATGGAATTAGCCAAATACACACATAACAGACCAAAAAGAAAAATTCCAAAATGTCAAAGAAAAATATACATATACATTGCATCATCAAATGCCCCTGGGCCCTCTAAAAGAAGGCTAAAAATATCAGAGTAGCTAGGGGAGAGGCTTCTATTGTTGTGCAAGGACCAGTAGTAGTTATAGTATTGGTCCCACACATCCATCAAACAAAAATCTTAAACTCACTAAAATATGCGCATAAATACTTTATATTAAGTTATATAGGTTATATAGATATGTCCAAAATGGGCCCAGATTTTGATTGGACCGACAACTGTCATACACTAAGCCTTACCATCACAAGTTGAGAAGACCTATTGTCTCAAGTACCTCCAGTTCTGAATTACCAACTAATTCAAAATGCACTACAAAAAATTGCAATGCTTTCCATCCAAAGTACAATTATCCCATCAAACAATCACCCATTGATTTTGCATTGGGGAAATGCATCCCATTGTTGGGTAACACCTGCACAAGAATTGGGTAAAACCTGCACAAAAATAGGTGAAATGTGTGTTAGCCATATGTACATGTATGTTTAACCATTCAACCTATTGAAGACATTAAATGACACCATTCAATTCAGGAAATATTTCACCCAACCTTTCAATTCAAGAATTAAACACAACAGCCCTTTCAATTCAGGAATTAAATTTAGGAAAGCATTTCAATTCAGGAATTAAATTCACGAAATCATTTCAATTCAAGAATTAAATTTAGGAAATCACAAGGATCGACCATGAAATCTTATCAGCCATTGGATCATGTACAAATCAATCCACAACACATATCTGAATTTGGGAGATGGCAGTCCATGCCAATCTTCCCTACCAATTAAATTATAGATCATAAAAATATAAAACATCAACCCTTACTGCATTTGAATCATTCATTATAATCTAAAGTTGTTGATGACATACAATCATAGTTTTCGCATACAATCAGAGTTTTCAGATAGTGTTCCATTCATTTTGCAGACATACAATCGTTTTCATACAGTGTTCCATTCATTTTGCAGACATACAATCAAATTGTTCAAACAATGTTACATTCATTATATTCATCAGTTGCTGGAGACATACAGATAGAGTGTGTTTTCAGTGTTACATTCAAGACAGAGTGTGTACACAGTGTTACATTCATTCTCTTCATCGGTTGCTGGAGACATACAGGTTTTTGGTTTTTGTTGAATAATGTTATTATATTGAGTACGTTATCATTATTTTAGTTGAGAAACCATGTTAAGATTATAATTTATAGATCATATACCTGCTAGTATCTTCTTATTGGATCTTAGTTCAGTAACTTTATGGATTCTATCCTCACAGCCTAGACAAATCAATCAATGAAATGCCACAACCATGCAAGAGAAGGCTAGAAACAGTGTAGGGCTTTCTATTGTTTAGAAGCTTGAGTTATGATAGTGAACACTAGTAATGAGATTTATTTTTATAAGAAAATCACGTAGATTAAAGAAGCTATGAGTATTCAAACTAGCGTAATAAGACATGAAATATGTCCTAATTAGGGAAATGCTTATACTTATCATCATATTCTATCACCTTTCTTATGTGAATAGTTTAGAAACCACATGTTAGTAGTGTTTAAGTTATTTGGAAAGCTTACTACTCTGTTCATTAGACTTGATTGACTACGTAACATCCTTAGAAGGTCTCACTATTATGGAGAGACCCATTAATACTAGCTAGTAGTTCTTAGAGCTAATAGTCTAATATTCTAAGTTATAGACTAAAGCTAGTAGTTCTACTCAGAAGCTAATAGTACTTATTGTTGTCGTAGTTCTTTCTAAACTAAAGCTTGAACTCTAAGACAAAAAGTTACTTACCTTAAGGCATGGGGCTAAGACTAGAGTTAGTCCATTCTCGGGTCTGCCTTTAGTTCGTAAATTCAAATAGAGAGAGCTTTTTAATTAAAGCATAGTCGTTGTTATAAGAACATAAAGCTACTAACTACATAGGAGTTAGAGAGAGTGGGAAATGCAGGAAATACAACTAATTAGAAGTCTCATTTCAGTTTCACTACAACTTCCTTCTTAGCTACTGCTTCTGAATTACTTCTTAGCTCAAGCTAAGAGCAACAAGTTGAACTATACTAGTTGGATCATAGGCTTAGCCAAATAGAATAAATTGTTGTATCTATTTTTTTCTAAACAAATAAGAAAAATTAACACATATTTGTTGAGCATAAATGCAGTAGATAGATAAGTCCATGTCCAAAGTGTATCTAGAGCTTATTGACATGGAATAAGGTTGAGGTCGATAGCCAGTATCATTGACAGAAGGTGGACTTTGCCAACTAGTCATATAGCCAAACATAGACATTGTTCATTCCCATAAGGGCATTTGATAGCCGATCATTGGAAGCCATAGCTTCCAAGCATAGCTCTACCTTTCATTATTATAACCTAAACCAATAGAAAAGGCAAGAGCAGTGGTTCCAACACCAAGAGTTTAAGAAACATCACCAACAGTCAATAAGGAATCCATTTAGATTTCATAGTAATATCCCCCAAAACGACTAAACTCGGGCACCCAATAGTTTTATGCCGACCCTGGTTAGCTATTGTTCATGCTGTCATTGGTTGCAAGAATGGAGAAATGACCATCTCTAATGGATCTCATATCCAAAAATTGGAAAATTTTCCATCGGCTCTCATATACAGTTATGCTTTTAGCCCTAAGTTTCAGGAAACCTTCTATCCTGCTATTTTTGCATCATTCACTATTGCAGCCATAGGTGGAAACAAGGAACTGTGTGCTCAACTTGTTGAAATTAGCCCTGGAAAAATACTCAACATAGGTACATACTTAAGTACAGAACAACAACAACATGTGGTAGAAATTATTCAAAAACAGTATGGTGAATTTGCTTGGGACTGCTTGGACATGAAAGGAATTCATCTTGAAACTTGCATACAATTAAACAGAAACAATGAATGTCCTGTTAGTCAATACCTCTACACCAGTACAAAATGATTCAATATGAACTTAACCATAAACTGTGAATGTCCTATCTAGTTATTTTTTCTTGCCAAGTCAGTACCTTTATTCAACCCTTGCCCCAATAGATGAAATTTAACAAAGCCACCAAACTTGTCTTAATGAATCCAAAAAGTATGTTTCTTACAACCATGTTGCTTATAGCCATGTTAGCTTACAACCATGTTGTTAACAGTCAATAGGTATCACTTATCTTTCTCATGCTGATATTAGAAGTCATACATAATTGAAATACAATATACTGAAAATCATTTAATAATTCAAAGTAATAATGTAATCAAAATTCAACTGTTTAGGTAAACCAGGTCTGTTCCACTTCAATGTCAATTAATTCACAAAATTCTTCATTGATATGAATGGATTAATAGGTTTGGTTTTATCATTAAGATAAAATCCTTGCTGATAACACAATATACACTCAGATGCAACCTAAACACTTTTGAGTAAAATACCAAGTTTCCTACACAAATGCAAGAGTTCACAACAAACAATAGAATATTTCATGTTGTTAACAGTCAATAGTTATTACTTATTGAATCTCATGCTAATATTAGAATTCATACATAAATATAGTTTACTCTATACATTTGTGCTGTAATAATGATCAAATTTCTTACTCATGTTGTACTCGAATACAATTTTAAATCAGAATTTCGTGGTAAATCTACAGATTGTTAGATCCATGCAAAGGGTTTCTATTGTAGATCGAGATAAGGACTCCAAGAGACGAGGGGGGCCCAACTGTGGAGAATTTCATCAGATGAGGATGTCAATGCTCCCAACAATGTTGTTGAAAAGGACTTTGTGGTAGCAGATCATCCCAGCCCACCATCAGCCACAGATCCACCTTCAACCATAGTGCAAGGTGCAAGTTCAACAAAGAAAATCAGTGCCATGATAGGCTGGACAAAGCAATACATGCTCGA